>SDVV010025121.1:0-12474 GCA_016164225.1 Gammarus roeselii
TGTCGGGATGGTCGTGGGTGGGGGGGGCCCAGCCATTATGACGCGGCGGGGGTAAACCAGTGAAAACTGTCGGGCCCTGCTGCTGACGACGGTTCCTCAGTGCATTCGGGACCAAGAGTGTAAGTTGAGGGGCTACCGGCCGGACCCTTTAGCACAAAAGGGCTAGGTTGTGTGAGTGTGAGCGTATGAGGGAGTGAGGTGCGCCTTGCCGTCGGCCACCCCCCTTTCTGGGGGATGCGGCCTAGTGTCTGTATCTGTATCTGTATATACTTAGCGACTTGCAAGGTCCACCGTGACTGAGCTACCTTGCCGGCTGTCACTACGAGAAAAAGAGTGTTATTCTACTTGAAAGCAACATGAAGACACCATTAGAAGTCTAGGGTGGTAGAAAGATGTAAATTAACTTTAGTTGCGGTGTCCCATGCCAGCGTCCGGCGGCTTGCTGGTCGCTGTGATTTAGATTAGAAAATGCATCGGGCCAATGAAGTTCTCTCAGAGAGAGCAAGCCAAAAAAACTCTCACTGCTATTAACCAAACGCGTTTTCCAGGAGTTTTCGTCCGAAGCTTGACATTTACGAGGGTCACAATCCAATTTAAGCATGAGGTAGTCATTAATGCACGAGGTAGCCGTTAGTGCATGAGGTCAACCATTAATTTTTTCTGCAAGCTATTGGGATTGAAGGGTCTATTCATAAGGCCGAAAAACAGTCATTAAATAATGAGGCCGCTATTAAAGTTTAGGCCGACACTGAATGCATGCGGCCCTGACCCTTACTGAGTGGTACCAGCGGTGACAAAAAATATCTCTTATAGCGGATCAAGTGGGCATGCAATGAAAACGACCCCATACTCGTTTAAAGCAATTCAAGTTCGTGTACAGCCAGTTCAAATTTGTTTAGAACAAACACCACTGTAAAATCTAATGATTTGCCAACCAGGTTTAAACAGGATTACTCAAGGAAATGCGCATCACGACTAGAAAATCGGAATATTTATTAATCGATCGATTTCAATGCCGGTTGTTCCTTGAGCAACTCAACAACTCGACCCAGTAGATAAGTTGTGTTTAACTCAATAATTACTAATGAATAAGCACCTATGACATCTCTCCAACGCCAGATGCCCTTTTTGAACGCTAGGACGCAATGCCAGACTATTCAGAAACAGGTCATCCATTTTTACATTACGGCTGACCATTAGCTGGTTTTATCCAGTAATTAATGACTGGGGAAAATATTAGGGAAAATTATCCTGTAACGAACTCCTGGGGCCCCACAATAATGTTTGAAACCTGAATAAATAGTGATTAATTTAGTTAACACTGTGGTGGGTACAGAAATCCAACAGAATTGATTAGCCTGGCCCGAGTGTTTGAAATTAATTGATGCATCAACTGACCAGAACATTCCCCAGGAATGAAAGGCGATCAGAGTTGCATAAAAGGGCACCAAAACTCAATAATACGGCAGTACAACTAACAACGTGACGCCGACTTGCATGGATTGTGCGGCGTAGGGCGTTGACGGCGCCATCCCTGATCGTATTTAACTTCGTATTCCCTAAGGAAGCTCATAACTGTTTGGAAGTGCGTTTACGTGTTACCTGTTTGGGTCGTACAGCTATTGAATGGCCGTCGTGGTGAACACACTTCGAAGAAGTGCCGAGATCTTGACGAGAAGAAGTCGATAAATTAGGACTTGATCGAGCTGAGTATACGTTTTTAATCCAATATTGTCTGATGCTAAATGTAAGAAAATTTGTTTGTAAGTGGTCGTAATCAATTTAACTTATTCACCAAATGACAAACAGGAATTTAAAAATATGAACCAAACGAAATATGAAAAATATTATACATCCTATTCATATGGCTATTTTATAGCGATAGTAAGAATGAAGGAGGGAAGTTGCGGCATTACACCGCGGGAAATGCTCTAAAAATTAAGACAGCGTATGACCCTTCCAAGCAGTAAGAAATTGGTTCGGTGTGTTTGCATGTTAGCGACAGGACTGTGAAGCACCAAAACGGGAGTTCAAACAGCGGATGCGAATAGGAAACTACTATGTGGCCCCAATTCAACTGAGCAAACCCTCACCAACCAAGTGGAGAATCTGAGCACCAAAATGGACGACCTCATTAGGTATCGAGTAAGTTTAGAGAACCTGCAAGTCAATACACCTCATTAACTAATTCGCTCAGAAGCGCTTCTAGATAAATACAAAAAAAAATATGAAAGCGATAAAAAAAATAGTAATATGACCGGCATTTTGCAACGATGAACGTCGAGAACAGGTTTCAAGACTGGATTAAGTACAACAATTGAGCTGTGAAAAATAAAGCCAACGAAATAGGACTGAGCTATGCAAATACAGAACCATTCTTTGAATTGAGACCTCAACTATTCCAGCGTGATGGAAGACATTGCAATGCGTGCGGCATGACGCAGTTCAGCATCCTCCTCAGTAATGCAGTATAAACGAATCATAACAAGAAACGAACATAACACGAGACTAAAATGAGCAAAACAAGGAGCAAGAATTTGTGCCGCTACCGAGGCAATCAACCGACTCATGACACGGGACCAAAAATAACTGGTTCAGGCAGCAAAAACATTTTTGGTAGTGACTCGAATGACTCGGCGCAGCTCACCAGAAACACATGTCAACCGAAACTGATATGAGAGGATGAATAACAATTTATTCTAGGAAATGTACATTCACTAATGCGCATGATAGACCTTCTTCAAGCTATAGTGAAACGAACGAATATGACAAAGTTGGAATGAACTAATCGTGGCTAGACGTGAATGACAGGAATCTCTAGTCAAAAATAAGCCTCCAAGGACTCAAACCTTCGGCATAGTTATCCGTCCCCGAACAAAGAGAATTAGAGATTCCCTTTGTCCAATACTTTGCAGAGCAATAGCATCAACATTTTATGAAGGAATCCAGGTCGACATTATGTCATCCGACGGAATAATACTCAAACTCGCGCCAGTATACCGAAATTCAAGAATAACAGAAGATGAAGAAGATGTTCTCGGTAACGAACAAGACAATATAATTTCCTCATCCCATGAGAGTATCTTGAAGGGGACTTCAGCCTATTTGACATCAATAGGACAATACTGGAAGTTCATTTCCGGGAGGCAGGCTGATACGACACGTCAATAAGAACAACATAAAACAGTCCGTGGAAGAACCAATCAGGGTTCCTGATATCTTAGACCTTGTTTTTTCGACTGAAGAACCGCCAGGAGAACTGGTATCAGGTAAAGAAAAAATAGGTGATCACCTTAATACTGAATTCCAAATCCCAGCAAACCGAACAATACGAGAATCAGCAAGGTATAACCACCATTTTCGAATAGTCAATTTTTACACCTTGAAGGACGAAATCACATAAATAGAAGTCGGGTAACAATTTGACGGCAGGATCACTGATGCATGTTATGTGTATCTCAAAGAGCCCTACTACTTAAGGATGGTGGAAGTAAGCAAGCGACACATCCCGGAGAAAATTAACAGTCCCTCTAGACTGAATAATGATGTTCAAGAAACAACTGTTCGCTGAAAGACGCACCAAGTCCACAAAACTAATCTAGAGTCTGAACAAGCGCATATGCGGGGTGGTAGAAGGTTGAATAAGATGGTCAGAAGTGCCAAGATAAACAAATAAAAAAATCTTGTTGATTCGGCCAAGCGCAACCCAAATAAATTCTATGTCTATGAAACCAAGAGACGTGTTGTTCGTGACAGCATTGACCCCCTACGAAATAGTGCTGGTGATCTAAAATCCTCCGATGCAGACATGTCTATTATACAATTAATACTCTGCAGCCGTCTTCACAGAGGAGAATATATAAATAATATTCCAGAAGTAGAAATATCTGGAGAAGCTCATCCATTGGAAAATATTTACTTCCTCGTGGGAAGAGGAATAAATCAGGAAGTAGAGGAACAACTCAGCGAACTAAATATTTACAAATCTACCGGACCAGATGACCTGCAACCGAGAACGTAACGGAACTTTTCCGAAATCTACATTGGTTCATTGACAGAGATCTTCAACACGGCGTTGACTACTGGAATTATTCCAGAAGATTGGATAAAAGCAAACATCACAGCCATATTCAAGAATTGTAGTAGGTAATAGCTTGAAAACTATGGACCAATTAGTCTCAGATCTGTGGTCGACAAGACCTTGGAAAGATTAATAAACACAAGTGTAACACGTCACGTTGAGATAAAGCACCCGATTAAGAAAACCCAACATTGCTTCAGAAGCAAACTAGCAGCCTGTCTAATATCCTGAACTTTTTCATTATGGTCACCGAGATATACGATGAAACCCATGCTATCGACCAAATTTATCTTGACCTTCAACAAGCTTTTGTTAAGGTCCTCATGAACGCCTACTGTGAAAAGTGTGGTGCTTGGCACAACTGAAATGTAACCAGGTGGCCCCGAAATTAGCTCACGGGTCGCAAGAAACGGGTCTGTGTCGACCAAGGAAAAAGTCAGTGGGCAACGGGTAACATCAGGCCTGCCTCAGGACAGTGTTCATGGACCCCTTCTCTTCATAATTTATATTAATGACCTCGACCCCCATATCGTTGGCAAGATAGATCTCTGTCCAAAGGAATCTAAATAAACTTGTGGATTGGTCTGATAAGTGGCAGATGCATTTTAATATTGAAAAATGCACTGTTATAGGATGCATCGGATTAGAAAATTTAAGTTCTGCTTAAGTAATGACAGATCCTCATTAGACTGAAGTAGACCAACGACGAAACCCTGAAATATTATTCAACAAAGATCTCGTAAGAAAAAAAAAGAAGCTAACTACAAGAAAGGCAACAGAGGAACTGGCTTTATATTCAGAAACTTGAACAAGTCCAAGGACATCGTGCTTCCGTTGCATACTCCACTGGTCAGGCCACAAATGTAATTTGAAGTACAAGTTTGTTCCCCATACCTAAGAGGGGATATTTACAAGATGAAACGTGTCCAGCCCCGAGCAACAAAAATGATTTCGGGACTGAGAAAGAAGACATATCAGCAAAGACTCGACAAATTTGAACTGATATCACAAAAAAAGAAGACAATTTAGAGGTCAGTTAATAAAAACCTTCAAATTCCTAAGCTGATTTACAAGAGCTAGCCCCGAGGTCCTTTTTGACCGAGATCATAAGCTAAGGAACAAGAATAATAGACAAAAACTCCACTGAAAATCATACAGAACATCAGTGGCCGAGAACTTCTTTCAAATCAAAATATCAACAATTTGGACCCGTTCACCACATGATCTGGTTAACAGTAATAACGTACACATTTAAAAACCGCCTCTACCAAGCACTGGAAGACTAATCCACCCACATACTAAAAAAATGTTATGGGAGGACAATGGCCGCTAAGAGGCATAAGCCTTCGTTGGTGCGTGCAGCAGCCGGCAGCCCACGAACGATGGACCCCTCGTGTAGGCTGGGCTAGTTGTACTGCAATTCAAATTTAACATACTGCTGAAAAAGACGATTCGACCGTCCCAGGCCTACTTCTATTGCTACTTCTACTACCGCATCTCATAACGTTCAGATAATCAACTGACCATATCGTGTTTCTCTTTGTTGACCATATCTTGTTTCTCTTTGCAAACCATAACATGTTAATCTTTGTGGTTGTGAAGTGTAAACTAATGTTCAGTGTTAAATGATATATATAAGTATTGAAACTAGTTGGTTAATTTAATAAATATAATAAGTACGCGCATGTGGAAAGTGTGTGCAATGAGCTTTGACGACATCTGAGGATGCCGCCTTGCCTGGAGTTCTGCTCGGTCTGCTCCACTAAGACAAGCAGGCACATCTTCAGGGACCTCAAGAAGCAGGACGTGGAGAACCTCGTCTGCCGCTTCTGTGAGATAGTCGGAAGGATGAGCAAGGTCCTGGAGACCTTTCAGGGCCTGTGGAGGAGGGATGATAACGACGGAGAGAACGGGATTCTTGAGGCGAATGTGTTTGTCCTTGAGGAGCAGCAACGCACTCTCGCAGTGAGTATGTGTTAATGCGATAGGAGATCGAGAGGATCTCCGAGTCGGTAGCGGAGGTGAGAGCAGAGGTGGTTAATGTTCACGAGGAGCTTGTTAGTAAACGAGATCTTGAGAATGTCGCTGCAAACCTCACTAGAAACATTCGTTCCGATATGGAGAAGGCTAATAAGGGCCTGGCGGAACAGACGAGGAAGCTACTGAAAGTTAACGAGTTGGTAGTCCATGCCTGACAGGTGCATGGAGAGGAATCGTGGGAGAGTATTGACCGGGGCCTCAGTTCGAGCACGGAGGATCTTTCCTGGTTTCGCCCAGTCTTCAAACCCTGAAGTCTTGGGTAAGAGTCGGCAACCTCACCATACATCCACCAGCAAACCCATGTCAGGGCTATCGATGCTGAATGTGAGCTGGCAAGTCGCTTCCGCATCTAAACCGAAACCCGGGGTACCTACTTCCCGTCAGGCCAAGAGGTCATCGACTGCCCGGAAATTGAAACCCGTGACTCAACCGATACCTCCGACGGCACCCTCTACGGGGCGGCGTAGATTTGGATGGATATCAGCAAGTCCAGAACCAGTTCACTTTCGCGAACCGGCCTACGTTTGTGATGCCAACGCGGAACACTCTTGAAAAGTTCACTGACCTGGACTGCAAAATGGAGACACTTGTCCTAGATGACTCCATGGTCCGGCACCAGGCGGTTAAATTTGGTCATAGGTGTAAGGCAAAGAGGCGGCCTATTTGCAAACCCAGCGCCACAATTGAGAAGATCAGGGGTGCCCTTGCGGGGATTCAGGTTTTCAGCTGGGAGACTCTCATAATCCGTCATGTCGGCCCCAATGATCTTAAGAGGACAAGGTCGGTAGTTTTCCTAGTCAAGTATTTGCAGCTGATTTCTGACCTTAAAACAAAAACGGATTGAGTGGCCACCACATCCATCTTTCCGAATAATGAATGATGATTACGAGCTGTATAGTAGGATAACCTATAAAAATCGAGCCCTGAGACTATTTGCAAGTCCAATGGAGTATCCTTCATCAACTTGTTGGATGACTTTCGGGAGAGGCCCGGTCTTTTTCTAAAAGATGACCTACCCCTGAATGATGTAGGAAATTTCCGACTTAGCAGACTAATCCACTTGAACTCTAAGAAATACTATGCCCAACAGTTAAGGGTGCACAGTGCTTTAAAAAGTCCAGTTTTGACCGCAGGGAACCCTACCTAGAAGGCCTCGTGCCCGCTGCAAATTCCCCGACAGGAGCGATGACTAATGAGTCACTCCAGGAGGAAAATAATGCGGCACGGCAACTGCATTACAGGGCTCAGGCGAAGGCAACTCCAGTGATTGTCAAGAACCTGGTCCACAGCCGCCAGGTCAAGACCCTCCCAATGGAGGAGTCGAAGACCGAGACACGCACCGTCTAAAGATCTTCTGTAACGCGCAGTCCTATGCCCCTCAGTTCTGCGAACTTAGAAGAATGGTGACCTGTACTTTTTTGATGTCATTAGCATAAATGAAACATGGCTCTATCTCCAGAGTAGAAACCTGGCAGCAGAGATAATGCTACCAGGCTGCAAAATGTTCAGCGTGGACTAACCCACCCCTAGTAAACGACGAGGTGGGTCCGTTCGCCAAAATTTCTTTCGAAATATTCAGTGAGAAATTAAAGTGGCCGATGCGACACTAAAGCTGGTATTGATAAACCGCAACAGTCACACTTTGCGGAACAAGATTCCCGGCTCTGTGAGAAGCTGGAAGAAATGGTCTCGAGTAATAACGAGACTATCTTCTTCGGCGACTTCAATTTCCCGTATATTGACAGGATTGAGACTAACTTCACAGGGCCCAGGCAATAAACTAACGGAGTTTATCGCCGATGATGTCATGACCCCGAACGTTCACGAACCAGTCAGGGGTAACAACATACTGGGCCTAGTCATGTCAACTGAGGAGCGCTTGGTCGGCAACATACTAGTTGGTAGCAAACTGGGAATTGCTGACCACAACACGGTGGAAATTACCATCAAAGTGCTCCGTCCAGCCCCCAAGGTGCTGTACGCCGCCCCAATTTTGCGCTAGCAGACTTTCAGAGGATGAGAGAACAGCTTAGTGCGACTAATTTAATCAAACAACTCAGAGAAGGTACGATGAACGCTTGCTGCCGCATCCTCAATGAGAGAGTTTGCGAGGCCAGCGACCAATGTATACCTTTGAGGACAATTGATCTCGCTCAAAGGATCTGGCCCCTTTCCTGTATATTGACTGGAAACGTCGCGATCAAGTATTTGGGCCACAAAAGAGAGACAACACCAAAGAGGCAGCAGAACTGCATTGCCTGACGTGTAGGACAGTCACTAGGATAGTTCGATTCTCTTAGTGCACGAAATAGAGAAATATTGCAAATAACGCCAAGGAGAAATAAAAAATTTTTTATCACCACGTCAATGAGCGAAGTATTGCTAGGGACTCAGTTGGCCCGCTGATGGATGAAGATGGTGTCCTCAGAACGCCACCTGAGGACATGGCCAGTGTCCTGAAAGCTTCTTCTGCTCATTGTTCACAGTTGAGTAGATAGATTCAAAGGATAACATCCGTTCTCAAGCCAGTGAGTATCTTCCCATTGAGAGACCCTGTCGACACGATTGGAGTCTCTCTTTCCATCTTCCCTCCCCTAGTTGGGAGGGAGAAAGAGAAACGAACAGAAATAGCTAACAAATCACGAATCACACAGAGAGGTGAAAGTCTGCCGGATACGGCAGCACCCACCGCCGCACCCCATAATATATGAATCTTGAACCCACACCAAGAGGAGGGCATTACGGCGTAGATTCGAAGAATATCATCCATTGCTAAGGCAGTGAGTTTTTCCCTATGGAGGGACCGTGTCGACACGATGGTACTCTCTCTTTTCTTCTCTCCGTGTTAGGCTGTAAAGAAAAAAAAAAGACTGATTAAGCATTACGAGATGCCAATTAACACCAAAATCTAAAAAATACTTTCTGTCCATGAGAAAACTCGTTGCTCGAGCTAGTTTCAAATTTCAATTATTGATTTTTTGCATTACTTGGACCAAATGTCGCGATAATTTTTTCAAATTTTTTATTTCTATTGACTAAACTCGATTCGACTCCATTTGAAAATCTAAATATTCCTGTCTTGGACAAAACCTTGCAACAATATCCGTTTTCTCAAATTTAAAATACTCTGTTTCTTTTGACTAAACTCAAGAGTTTCTACGATCAAATCTTTCCTAGGAGATGTCACTCCGACGTCTCACCTTGAAGTGCGACAGCCTTCAAGGAACCAATTGCGTGCAGAAGACTCAATCTTCTTAGCACATTGGGTAAGGACCACTACCTAGGCTACTGGGTGTGGTGCTCCTCCTAAATGAACACATACTTGTCAAAATTAAACTACCTATTTGCTCCTTTGAAATAGACGCATTACCTAGTTGGTGTCCGTCTGACCCAACTTCAGCGGCAAGCCCACAGGCATGAGCTAGAGGTCAAGTATGTGTCCGCTGAGCGTATGGGAGTGTCCGTCTTTGCTCGACCGTCTTAAATTCGACGGCGTGAAACCTGCATGCTCCGCTTCTCATCTTGTTCGCCCCATTCCTGAGTAAGTCAACTTGACTCTCGACCCTGGGTAGTAGTAGGGTGGTAGTAGTAGGTTCTGGTAACAGTAGTGGTGGCACTTCTCCTTTCTGTCATTACAACCTTTCTGAATGTTTGCGTGAATTTCTAGAACAGACCGCGCAAAGCTGTGTCGTGGATGTCAGCCAGTGTTCTTTTTAATAAAGAGCTCTTTCTATTGAAGTCGTCCATATTTCATTAGCATGTTTACTAATTTCCTTTGTTGAATTATCCTATAACTGATGCTGTGTTTCTCTCGAGCAACAACGAATCATGTATTGTGTTGGTCTTACAGGAATGACCGTACCTTCTTCAATATGCCAGTACTATATTTCATACATCACATTTTACATAACATATTTGGTTTGTTTATTTTAAAAAAAAAACATTTTTCGAAAAAAATGCATTATTTTCTACTTCATTTCGGTAGCAATTTACTGCCAGTGGGATTAATGAAAGTTGCCCACTATGTACCTTTTTGGCCGATTTGCATCACAAGCTTTATTTAACAAAAATAGTCGTACGTAAGTTTATTTTTTACTGTCCTCCAAAATGAAAGCCATCGTCGGAGACACCGCAAGGAAAAGTCTTTACGAAACCCGTATCTACAGAAGGGGTCCAATATTATCCATGCTATGGGTAGATACTTTTTTTGAGGAACCATTGTTCCAGCAGTAACTATAATAACTTCATAATGTAATGCAGAATTATTATTTCTCTATTGCGCGCTGGGGTTATGAATTTATTTGAAAATTCAGGTGTCCTTTTGAGACATGAAATCGCCTGAAAAGCCCTAACCGCGACAGCTCGAAGAGCCAGAATACCACAATTGACTGTATATCGAATATGACCACAGATACATGCTATAATATCCTGTTCACTGATGGAAGTGTCACCGCGACAACTGGTATACACTAAACCGACATACCTGCACCAGGCGGAATGATTTGTATTTGTAGCTCAGTCTGCATTTAATGAACTTGGCCAATAGCTCTTTATTTTCACTCCAAAGTGTCAAGAAAAGAATACCAACTGCATCTTCTCAATACGGGAAGTGTGAGTACTGGAGGCTGAATTATTCAGTGCTACTTGAGACAACAATGGTGTGCTACTTGAGACAACAATGGTCCTACAGGCAATATCTTCATAGTCGGTTAGGATCAATATTAGCTCGATGCAGCAGGCTGCTATGCAAAGAAGCAGCCCAGGAGTAGGATCCAAGATGCCGATATTCAATACAGGATCGTGTTAAATTTCAAAGTCTCCTCATATGAAGTATGTTTCTTTTCAGTACTTGATTGTTGCAAATCAATCAAACGGATCCGCTGGATTTCCAGTGGGTTGCACCACACGAGTTACTCTAACTATTTAGGGTTCATAAAGCTACCCGACGAAGAAACATGAATTTTTGTTTGGTGGTCCGATTCATAACTACTAATTTTTACTGGTTTCTTTGCAACTCAAAATAATCAAATTCTGTGTCTGCCAAAAGTATTCAATTGATAACTTATAATGTTTATTTTCTGCGTTCAGGCGACTATCAAATATATCTTGCTCAAATCAATGACAAAGCACGAAGTACACACTGTTATAATTAAACACGTAACGAATATAATATTATGAAACAGATTTACTAAATAAGTTAGTTTGGCAGGATATTTTTATATGTTTACGTTCTTGAACCGTTGGTAAAACGCTGGCTGTATATTATTACTCCGCGACCGAAAAAATATGAAGTCTTCTGAGTCATTTGTGATATTTGCATTATGGGTTTTACTGACTTTTTCCTAACGGTTGCAAATCGCTAATGTGGTGTTTACTTTGAGTGGTATTTCTTTGACGTTAAAATTATTAGCGCAAATACTGTGATCAACTGAGTAGATCAGTATTACTTGGCCTCAGGAAGAGAAGTAAAACTTAGTTCAGTGAGGATATAGAAAGAGATCGGATCATGAAACCTGGGACTCTTACAGACGCCAATTGACGAATATAGTTAGAATTTTAATGTATGGAAACCTCAAAAATTTCTTTGATCGTCGATGTACCGCAACGGTATAATAAATATTTTTGATAAATATTAAAGTTCGAAATTTTATTAATATTAGCGATTCATTAAGAAGCCTTGATCCAAATAATTAATGTTTTTTTTTCGGGGTTGGGTTGGAGGGTATGTGTGACTTTAACGATACAATTTTTTTTTACTATTTGAGAATTTACTATTTATTTAGGCCTAAGAACAGGTTTATAAATAGCATGAATATCGAAATACACTGCTGATACACGAACCAAGTGTAGTTCAGCGTAAACTGTTCTGCAGACAACATTTGCTGCTTAGACAATTATAATATTACCTTATAACTAAGTTGAGTGAACAAATTTACCTCTACATCCCACCAATAGATGGAAAATGTTATCCGATATTAAATATTTTTTATTATCAATTGGTTAACAAAAAATAGTACAAGATGTTTGGTCAACAGACATTTACAGTAGAAATATTACATGACGATTCCAATTTGGCGGCTGTGGGAACACTTATTCTTGTAATAGGACAAGTACCGGCATCGTTGACAGTCTCGGCCATTGTAATAGAACAAGTACCGGCATCGTTGACAGTCTCGGACATTGTAATAGGACAAGTACCGGCATCGTTGACAGTCTCAGCAATTGTAAAAGAACAAGTACCGGCATCGTTGACAGTCTCGGCAATTTCAGGTATCGCTGTCGGTGACAACGAAGGCATCAGCACGGCTCTACTTGGGTTGTGTAGTAAATCTAAATGACATGAAAGAGAAATA
>SDVV010025122.1:0-12473 GCA_016164225.1 Gammarus roeselii
CTAGTTAAGTAGAGGTACAATTTAGTTATTCAGGTAAGATAAAGACTCCGACAAAACGAATCCCCGCCTTCAACCACTCAGAACTCCAAGAGCAATATGCACGCGCGTCAGTGCGCACAGATAGTATCGTCGAAATGGTACAAAGTATATGGCTTCACGGATTAGATCATCTCAAGCCGCTACGCGTCACGAAGTTTATAGCTAGACAGTCCAGGTCAACCCCAGAAACTACATATGGTCCGAGCACGCGCGAGCGAGCACAGATTGAAGAAAAATCACCTATTCACAAAATCACAAACAGAAACTCCCGCGCAAATTCACTAGCATTATGTATTATACATGAAAAAGTAGTGGATCGTGAAGAAGAAACTAAGAGCAGGTTTGTCACGGGCAGAAAAACTGCTCGTATTATTGATTTTGTACTCATTGTTTAAGGGTATAGGATTGGGTCGGGGGCAATGGTCTTTTGGGTCCTAATAGAGTCCTTACAAATCTCGGAGGGTAACCCAAGTTCCCCGGGTCTTCCCGAGCTACCCGGGTCTCTCGAGACCCCTCGTCTCAGCTCATCTCGGCTTGTCTCGAATCATTTCGGCCAGTCTCGGCTCGTCGCAACCAACTCGACTCTCCTCAACATGTTTTGACTCATCCCGACGCACCTCGACCAGCCTCGACGCGACCCTCGCCTTCTGTTCCAGTAATCCGCGGACTGTAATAATTAATTGTTCTACTCAAGCATTTAACATATATGTTTTTCTGTGTATGGGTTTTACAGCGGGGAGAATGAAGCAGGGGTCCCAAGATTCAGATGGGCCTCAAGCAGGTCCCAAAGTTTTTCAAGGGGGTTCCAAAGGGTCTCAAGGGTGTCCCAAAGGGCCCCGGAAGGGTCCAAGTGGGTCCCATCAAATTTTCCTGGTCTTTCTAGTCCCTCGCGTTCCCGAAACCCCCGGGTCCCTCGAGTCCCGCGCGACCAGCGATTACCCCCATTCCCGGGTCACCTAGTCTCAACCAGCCTCGTTTCGTCTCGACTCATCGCCACGACAGTAGACTCGTCTCCACTCGCTTCAACCTGCCTTGACTCGCCTCATCCCCTCTACGCACAGTGCCATTCAAGTCTTTCACTCTCTTAGATCAACAGCAACATTCATTCACCTTTTAGCCATCATAACGCCTAGCTGTGCTCGGACATTTATTAGGACCGGGAGAGAGCAAATTCTCCCACCGTAGGTTGGACTAGACTAACAAGCACACCGCATAGTCCACCTAGGGCTCCTGCGGGCCTCTAACGATACATAATTATATAACTAATACAAAATTTATCACCATGAAAAAAGGGCACAGATAAATAATAGAGCCCACGAAATAAGAAATACTATAATACTATAATAAAGTGTCAATGATCTATAAAATAAATAATCATTCATCCACCCCAATCAATCCGAGAGATGGTAATTGGGACCCTTCAGTTGAACCAGCACAAATGTAAATCTTATAGTGTTCAAGAAAATACCATAGAGTTCACCAAAATTGCTTGATAGCAAGAAACCTCTGCACTTTTGAATCAGTTCTAGTAACACAACAGAAGTTAGATAACTGAAATCATTAACATTACATTACGAAATGACATCATTGTGTTTCTCTAATTATAATATAATTCAACTAATCGGTGTTCACGATTTACAACACTTGCGACAGCTAGCCTCCTAGTACAATATAGTTTAGAAATGAGAAGTAGATGATTTCGAACCACCTCGTCGCACAAGTCTTTCATGTTGCTTGCACGTAACTACGAGAAAATGTATTATATGAATGGGGCTCTTCTCTCAAAGAATTTTCTAAACAAAGCCCAATGATTTTCTCTAACGAAAGCCTTCTTCCTGTCTAAGAAACAAAGGAAAAACAGGCAAGTCTAAACACTCTACTTCAGCCTTCTTCCTGCCTAAGAAACAAAGGACAACAGGCAAGTCCCTACACTCTACTTAGCCTTCTTCCTACCCAAGAAACAAAGGACAACAGGCAAGTCTCTACACTCTACTAACAAAGGACAACAGGCAAGTCTCTACACTCTACTTTAAAACAAAGGATAACAGGTAAGTCTCAACACTCTACTAACAAAGGACAACAGGCAAGTTTCTACACTCTACTAACAAAGAACAACAGGCAAGTCTCTACACTCTACTAACAAAGGACAACAGGCAAGTCTCTACACTCTGCTTTAAAACAAAGGACAACAGGTAAGTCTCTACACTCTACTAACAAAGAACAACAGGCAAGTCTCTACACTCTACTTCAAAACAAAAGACAACAGGCAAGTCTCTACACTCTACTTTAAAACAAAGGACAACAGGCAAGTCTCTACACTCTATTTTAAAACAATGGACAACAGGCAAGTCTCTACACTCTACTAACAAAGGACAACAGGCAAGTCTCTACACTCTACTTTAAAACAAGGAACAACAGGTAAGTCTCTACACTCTACTTTAAAACAAAGGACAACAGGTAAGACTCTACACTCTACTGACAAAGGACAACAGGCGAGTCTCTACACTCTAGTAACAAAGGACAACAGGCAAGTTTCCACACTCTACTAACAAAAGACAACAAGCAAGTCTCTACACTCACACTCTACTAACAAAGGACAACAGGCAAGTCTCTACACTCTTTTTTAAAACAATGGACAACAGGTAAGCCTCTACACTCTACTAACAAAGGACAACAGGCAAGTCTCTACACTCTACTTCAAAGCAAAAGACAACATGGCAAGTCTCTACACTCTACTTTAAAACAAAGAGACAACAGGCAAGTCTCTACACTCTATTTTAAAACTAAGGACAACAGGCAAGTCTTTACACTCTACTAACAAAGGACATCAGGCAAGTCTCTACACTCTACTTTGAAACAAAGAACAACAGGTAAGTCTCTACACTCTACTGACAAAGGACAACAGGCAAGTCTCTACACTCCACTAACAAAGGACAACAGGCACGTCTCTACACTCTACTAACAAAGGACAACAGGCAAGTCTCTACACTCTACTTTAAAACAAAGGACAACAGGTGAGTCTCTACACTTTACTAACAAAGGAAAACAGGCAAGTCTCTACACTCCAGTAACAAAGGACAACAGGCAAGTCGCTACACTCTACTTTAAAACAAAGGACAACAGGTAAGTCTCTACACTCTACTAACAAAGGCTAACAGGCAAGTCTCTACACTCTACTTTAAAACAGAAGACAACAGGCAAGTCTCTACACTCTACTCTAAAACAAAGGACAATAGGCGAGTCTCTACACTCTATTTTAAAACAAAGGACAACAGGCAAGTTTCTACACTCTACTAACAAAGGACAACAGGCAAGTCCCTACACTCTACTTTAAAACAAAGGACAACAGGTAAGTCGCTACACTCTACTAACAAAGGACAACAGGCAAGTCACTACACTCTAGTAACAAAGGACAACAGGCAAGTCTCTTCACTCTACTTTGAAACAAAGGACAAGAGGTAAATCGCTACACTTTACTAACAAATGACAACAGGCAAGTCTATACACTCTAGTAACAAAGGACAACAGGCAAGTTTCCACACTCTACTAACACAAGACAACAGGCAAATCTCTACATTCTACTAACAAAAGACAACAGGCAAGTCTCTACACTCTTTTTTGAAACAAAGGACAACAGGTAAGTCTCTACACTCTACTAACAAAGGACAACAGGCAAGTCTCTACACTCTACTTCAAACAAAAGACAACAGGCAAGTCTCTACACTCTAGTTTAAAACAAAGGACAACAGGCAAGTCTCAACACTCTATTTTAAACATAGGACAACAGGCAAGTCTCTACACTCTACTAACAAAGGACATCAGGCAAGTCTCTACACTCTACTTTGAAACAAAGAACAACAGGTAAGTCTCTACATTCTACTGACAAAGGACAACAGGCAAGTCTCTACACTCTACTAACAAAGGACAACAGGCACGTCTCTATACTCTACAAACAAAGGACAACAGGCAAGTCTCTACACTCTACTTTAAAACAAAGGACAACAGGTAAGTCTCTACACTCTACCAACAAAGGACAACAGGCAAGTCTCTACACTCTAGTAACAAAGGACAACAGGCAAGTCGCTACACTCTACTTTAAAACAAAGGACAACAGGTAAGTCTCTACACTCTACTAACAAAGGACAACAGGCAAGTCGCTACACTCTACTTTAAAACAAAAGACAACAGGCAAGTCTCTACACTCTACTTTAAAACAAAGGACAATAGTCAAGTCTCTACACACTATTTTAAAACAAAGGACAACAGGCAAGTTTCTACACTCAACTAACAAAGGACAACAGGCAAGTCTCTACACTCTACTTACAAAGGACAACATGCAAGTCTCTACACTCTACTTTAAAGCAAAGGACAACAGGCAAGTCTCTACACTCTACTAACAAAGGACAACAGGCAAGTCTCTACACTACTTCAAAACAAAGACAACAGGCAAGTCTCTACACTCTACTTCAAAACAAAAGACAACAGGCAAGTCTCTACACTCTACTTTAAAACAAAGGACAACAGGCAAGTCTCTACACTCTATTTTAAAACAAAGGACAATAGGCAAGTCTCTACACTCTACTAACAAAGGACATCAGGCAAGTCTCTACACTCTACTTTGAAACAAAGAACAACAGGTGAGTCTCTACATTCTACTGACAAAGGACAACAGGCAAGTCTCTACACTCTACTAACAAAGGACAACAGGCACGTCTCTACACTCTACTAACAAAGGACAACAGGCAAGTCTCTACACTCTACTTTAAAACAAAGGACAACAGGTAAGTCTCTACACTCTACTAACAAAGGACAACAGGCAAGTCTCTACACTCCAGTAACAAAGGACAACAGGCAAGTCGCTACACTCTACTTTACAACAAAGGACAACAGGTAAGTCTCCACACTCTACTAACAAAGGCTAACAGGCAAGTCTCTACACTCTACTTTAAAATAAAAGACAACAGGCAAGTCTCTACACTCTACTTTAAAACAAAGGACAATAGTCAAGTCTCTACACTCTATTTTAAAACAAAGGACAACAGGCAAGTTTCTACACTCTACTAACAAAGGACAACAGGCAAGTCCCTACACTCTACTTTAAAACAAAGGGCAACAGGTAAGTCTCTGCACTCTACCAACAAAGGACAACTGGCAAGTCTCTACACTCTAGTAACAAAGGACAACAGGCAAGTCTCTACACTCTACTTTGAAACAAAGGACAACAGGTGAGTCGCTACACTTTACTAACAAAGTACAACAGGCAAGTCTCTACACTCTAGTAACAAAGGACAACAGGCAAGTTTCCACACCCTACTAAGAAAAGACAACAGGCAAGTCTCTACACTCTACTAACAAAGGACAACAGGCAAGTCTCTACACTCTTTTTTAAAACAAAGGACAACAGGTGAGTCTCTACACTCTACTAACAAAGGACAACAGGCAAGTCTCTACACTCTACTTCAAAACAAAAGACAACAGGCAAGTCTCTACACTCTACTTTAAAACAAAGGACAACAGGCAAGTCTCTACACTCTATTTTAAAACAAAGGACAACAGGCAAGTCTCTACACTCTACCAACAAAGGACATCAGGCAAGTCTCTACACTCTACTTTGAAACAAAGAACAACAGGTGAGTTTCTACATTCTACTGACAAAGGACAACAGGCAAGTCTCTACAATCTACTAACAAAGGACAACAGGCACGTCTCTACACTCTACTAACAAAGGACAACAGGCAAGTCTCTTCACTCAACTTTGAAACAAAGGACAACAGGTAATTCTCTACACTCTACCAACAAAGGACAACAGGCAAGTCTCTACACTCTAGTAACAAAGGACAACAGGCAAGTCGCTACACTCTACTTTAAAACAAAGGACAACAGGTAAGTCTCTACACTCTACTAACAAAGGACAACAGGCAAGTCTCTACACTCTACTTTAAAACAAAAGACAACAGGCAAGTCTCTACACTCTACTAACAAAGGACATCAGGCAAGTCTCTACACTCTACTTTGAAACAAAGAACAACAGGTAAGTCTCTACACTCTACTGACAAAGGACAACAGGCAAGTCCCTACACTCTACTAACACAAGACAACAGGCACGTCTCTACACCCTACTAACAAAGGACAACAGGCAAGTCTCTACACTCTACTTTAAAACAAAGGACAACAGGCAAGTCTCTACCCTCTACTAACATAGGACACTAGACAAGTCTCTACACTCTACTTTAAAACAAAGGACAACAGGTAAGTCTCTACACTCTACAAACAAAGGACAACAGGCAAGTCTCTACACTCTACTTTAAAACAAAAGACAATAGGCAAATCTCTACACTCTACTTTAAAACAAAGGACAATAGGCAAGTCTCTACACTCTATTTTAAAACAAAGGACAACAGGCAAGTTTCTACACTCTACTAACAAAGGACAACAGGCAAGTCTCTACACTCTACTTACAGAGGACAACATCCAAGTCTCTGGACTCTACTTTAAAGCAAAGGACAACAGGTAAGTCTCTACACTCTACTAAAAAAGGACAACAGGCAAGTCGCTACACTCTACTTCAAAACAAAAGACAACAGGCAAGTCTCTACACTCTACTTTAAAACAAAGGACAACAGGCAAGTCTCTACACTCTATTTTAAAATAAAGGACAACAGGCAAGTCTGTACACTCTACTAACAAAGGACAACAGGCAAGTCTCTACACTCTACTTTAAAACAAAGGACAACAAGTAAGTCTCTACACTCTACTTCAAAACAAAGGACAACAGGCAAGTCTCTACACTCTACTTCAAAACAAAGGACAACAAGTAAGTCTCTACACTCTACTTCAAAACAAAGGACAACAGGCAAGTCTCTACACTCTAATTTAAAACAAAGACTACAGGTAAGTCCCTACATTCTACTTTAAAACAAAGGACAACAGGCGAGTCTCTACACTCTACTTTAAAACAAAGGACAACAGGTGAGTCTCTACATTCTACTTCAAAACAAAGGACAACAGGCAAGTCTCTACACTCTATTTTTTTAATACGATTATTGCCATTTCAGTTTGGTGACCCTCACCGAGTCCAAACTGACTAATCAAGGTAGACAAATGATTGCAATCTTCCACGAATAACTTGCTGAAGAGCCTTGGATATTGAGGGGGCAATAGCAATGGGGCGCCAATTATTGTCAGAAGGGTCCTTCGTTTCATATTTCGGAAGAGGAATCACAGTTACATGCATTACCTCTCATGATAGCTCTTTGACATGAATGCAGCCACAAAGGAAGAAAACAGGCACTGTAATTAGTCAGTAGGCGGCATTCTTATACATTTCACCAGGTATGCCGTCATTTCAAACGGCTTTGTTTTTTGAGGCCTCTGACATTGTCTATAGTTTCTGCCACATAGACCATTTCGTTAACAGGAGCAACATTGGCGAGGGCGTTTAGCACCTAACCTCAATTCTCTTCGATTTCAACAGAATTAGCCGTGTCCTGGAGGTGCTCTTTAGAGATGCTTGGCTACCTATGTTATTGTAGTACATACTCTTTCAAGATACTTCCGCGCTCAAATAGTTATTTGCTATTTTTTTTTATAAATCGGTGTAACAATGTGCACTCTGTTCAAGGTAATAGCCAGGTACCAATTAGGATCACGCGGTTAATCAATTTAAACAGGTGTTGAAGGTCAAGCGGTAGTTATGCAAATGAATTGGCAGTGATAAAGCAATCTAAAGGGAGGAAAGACAAGTCAAACGATTATGAGTACCTGTATTGAATTATGGTTTATTAATTGGGTAAATATACGACGGGCAGAGCAAGAACGATACAACCTTGTTGATTGTAGGAGGTGCAGTGTCTTGGTGTGCTTGGTCCAGCAGCTGTCGTCGGCTCGCGCTTGCCAGCTGTTGTCGGCGGGTGCTTGTCGCCTGCAGGTCGTCAGCTGGTCTCAGCGGGTGCTTGCCAGTTGCAGGTTGTCAGCTGTTGTTATCAGTTGTGCTGGCCAGCTGCAGGTCGTCTGCTGATGTTAGCTCAGGCTTACCAGCTGCAGGTTGTCAGCTGCTGTCGGCGGGTGCTTGTCACCTGCAGGTCGTCAGCTGCTCTCGGCGGGTGCTTGCAAACTGCAGGTTGTCACCTTTTGTTGGCGTGTGCTAACCAGCTGCAGGTCGTCAGCTCATGTTAGCTCAGACTCACCTGCTGCAGACCATCAGCTGTTGTTGTCCTCCAGAGCCTCGAGCGTTTCATATCGGGTAGAGGTGTTCTGTTCCACCCAGTCTTTTGTGTTTTTCGATATCCATTCATGATCCGTAGATATTATGTCGTAATACCCCCACTGGTTTGGTCTTGGACGCTTGCCCATTTTCCGACACTGGAGAACTGGTTACTACCCAGTGCCGGAGATGAAACAAAAGGTATATCACTTTTAACATTCACCGTCATGGGTTAGCAAGCGCCAAAGTTGCAACATTCTGCATGACACTTTTTTTTTCTCCTCAATTTTTTACTCCGAATGAAATGAAGGTTCTATCATATAGGGTTGGACAGAGAAAAGCTTTATCTATAGTTTATTATCAAATGTTGTAAAATTCGGTTATTGAGTTTAAAGGTGTACTACATTTTGCGCCGTCGAAAATCAGTTTACAATTTGCATCAGTAGAATAGGATCCATTTAATAACAAAACAGTAACTTAAAGCGTCAAAATAGTCTAATATGTTTTCCGGAGCGTATTAATAATTACCATCTGAAGAAATGCGCACGAATGACAAGCGTTTTGAAGAAAATTATTTTGCCATTCTACATGAATGAACACGTTCTAGTGCTACTAATACTCTGTGCAAAGTCTCCGCGCTGGTCTAGTTCCATCGAAACATGTGCTTGTTGCTCTATAATAGTTTAGCTTCCTAACAATATATAAATTTTGCTATTTCACGTGATCGTTAAATTTCTTGGATCAGCGGTCAAATTCCGATGTTGATATGAAACGCGGCACAAGACATACGGGTCAAATAAATGATGTTTCTTGGCATATTTTTCAATATTTTGTTTTTACAGAACACTTTCTGAAAAAGTGATACCAGATTTTTAATACTAACTCTAACCTAGCAAAAACGAAGTGGTGAAAGTTTCGAATTGTAGCGCACCTGCAAGTAAATAATGAAGTATTCAATTTAATTAGAAATAATAAAGATAAAATTACAAATAACTCCATCGTGACGTAGCAACTATGGAATTTTGCAATAAATTAAATTATTACAACTCCAAAAACGAACAATCCGACAAGACAATCGCGTTGGGGTTGCTGGTCCTTGAATGATGCCCCAACAGAACGTCAAATTTCTACTTAATTCCCAAAAAATACTGATATAGATCATGTTAGGAGAAGGGATCATCACTCCCGTTAGAAGAACACCATTGGCAAGGCAGACATACATTTCTGACATTGGGAGAAGGGAAAATCACACTCGTTAGAGGAACACCATTGGCAAGGACGACATACATTTCTGACATTTCGAAGTTTAACCAGAGTCAGTAGGTAAAGAATTTATGGAACAGCAGGAATTATTTAAAATTTTGTCAAATTTCCGCTGTCTAACTTATTATTAAATGTATACACTTTACAATTAAATACACAACCCACATGCAGCACCAAACAGCGCCTCACCAGGGTTAATGCAGTAGTGAAGGAACCATGGTGTGGTTCCGGAACTTATGGGCATCATTATTGGGAGTTGCCGTGTGTAAATCATTAATGGGCAACATTGATAACTTACACTAATCGACTATCGTTGGTAGCCAGCCTTTATGAGTGATAGTGGCTCAATGCTAGAGGAGTCACCAAGTCTCCTGTCATGGTTTGCAATTGGTCATTGTTGGCCTAGTCAAGATGAGGCAGAGATCCACAGGAACATAGAAACAACAATTAAGTTAGAATTTGAGTTGGTCATTTTTCCGTTTCTATAGAAATGCTACACAAAAATACGACTGAATTGATGCTTTCACGTTTGTCTTCAGCGCCACCAATATCAATGACAACACAAGGCTGGGTGTTGTCAGCATTATATTGAGTTTAGTCTTTAGTAGTACAGCGTGGTGTACTTGTTTAGCAATCAATTATATATATATATATATATAAATATAAGTCACCAGGTTTAGGTGTATGTAGAAGCTACATTGAGGTAATTGACGATGGTAAGTACTTGCTATTCCAGGTACCCTGTTGCAATGAATAAAAAATGAATTTGATAAAACTTAAATGTCACCACCTGGGCTATTGCCCTTCTTGTGGCTCAACAAAGCTGACTCAAAATTTATGAAAAATAATTAATAATAAATAATCGAAAGGTGAAGGTGGATGTTTAAGTTGACCGAACCTACAAATTAAAAGGTTTAAATGATGGACACGAGAAATAATCATCGGCTTGATTTATTGTCCCCGACTTAACTTGAGAGGGGTGGGGAAAAGAAGAATAATATTATTCTTATTATTAGATCATTTATTTCTATTGTCTGGCAATGGGTTTTAAATTTTTTCAAGAAATATATAAATTTCTAAACAAAAGACATGAAACTTCATTATCAACTACGCTCCTCGAATGAACGAAAACGAGAGTTCAATTTGAATTCGTCACAGCTCATCTCTAGGGGTCGCCGGTTCGGATTACATGGAGCGAAATATTATTTACAAATAGTATCATCTGTGCACATATAGAAAATGTATATTTTGACAAAATAATTCCGATAACATAGCGTTGGGAAAACCAGTGACGCACGCGAATGAAAAATAAGAAATACTTGGGGTGGATAAATAACAAAATAACAAGTACATAGGGTTGGAAAATAATAAGTACATGGGGTGGGATATCACGCATGCATGTGGTTTGAGTCCCGAGAACATGGGGTTGGGACATCAAAATGTGCTAACATATTGTAATGAGTAGTCTACATTACTGTACGATGACAAAGATGTGGATAGACGACGTGAATTATACAGAAAATACGAATACAATATCGGGTTGGGAAATCGAAAAGCGCTAACATATTGTAAAGATGGGTCTAAACCATTGTAATAATAATGAAGCGGTGAAAAGCCGATATAAGTTAGACAATAAAAAATATGCATAAAATACATACCAAACGAATGAATATACAATATACACACTTCAAGACCGCTAGGAAATGATAAAATGATTGACAATCAGAAAAATACAATGCTGGAGTACACAAGTCTGATGAATATACTTCTGTTATAGAAGACAAAGCAAAATATTAGCTTCAGATGCAATAATTGTATCATCAAACATGGTACGGTAATTGTTAGAAATGATTCAATTAATTATATTAAAATCGAGTTAACCTTTGTCAAAGTTAGAAGCTGCTTATCGTTTCTCGAAGACTGAGTTCGTATTTTGATTATAGTAAAGCGACTGGAACATTTAAAACATAGAAATAGACAAAACGCGTGGTTAACACTTATGGTAATTGGCAAAGACAATTGTGATCGGTAGCAACATAGAAAACATATGTATCATCAGAGTAAATACGATTAGATGGTGTCTCAATGTTGAGAGTTATGGTGGTGGTGGTTTCGGACATGCTCATGAACAGAATGAATTTTCTGGTTACTGGTATTATGCATTTAGCTTGTGTTTGTGGGCAAAGTTACCGTTATGAATTGATCGGTCAATAGATGTTCATTAAGCCTATTCTTGAAGGACGTGTTGAATTCAAGATTCCTGAGGCTTGTTTGGAGGTTGTTCCAGAATTTTGGACCAGTGATCGAAAAAGCTCGACATGCAGTTTCTGTTTTCCTGTGTTCAACGTGCAGAGTATTATTACTTGTTGTGAATCGATGTTTCTTTTCACCTCGAGAATATATGTGCCTTTGGCTGCCAGGTGAATGTTTTTCTAGAAGATCTTTATGAATTTTGATCGACTCATGGAGTGCCAGTTTGTTGTCGATATTGAGCCACTGTAATTTTTCGAGGAGAGGACTTACGTGGTCTCGTTTTCTGTGGTTACCATCGCATTTATAGGATATAGGAAAGCCTTCATGAAAATCCTAGGGAGCGGTTCCTTGGTTTCTTCAGCGGCTGCCTGAGTTGTTGGCTGAGGCCGTTTGGTAACCTTTCCTTCGAATGAATTTCTTGGAACTTCCAACACTTGCCCACCGCTGTCCTGCGACAACACCGGATCATAAAATAAGGCTGCACACAGAAAAATTGTGCTGCAGATTGATGTCACGTTGGGGGCCAATTACACCTCATTCTGCGGGCCATTCAGCAGGCAGACTCAATGGGCGGACACAGGAAATGAATAATTAAATGTTGTACCCTCTTTAGGGAGTTCAAATAAAAAAGTATTAGATATCTTCACTCTTATCGGAGGATAATTATTATGAATAATACAGATCAACTTTTCTCATGAATATGCAAAGAAACATG
>SDVV010025123.1:0-12473 GCA_016164225.1 Gammarus roeselii
ACCTTGTACTAATCTTGACGATGCTACCTGTACGCACTAGGGTGCGTATATATACTCTTCAAGTTCAAAAGGATTGGAAACGGAGGTCCGTTTCGTGTGAGCGTTTTTTCTTTTGCGCACCAGCGTGCGTCTGACATTGCTAAAATTTTCACTTTCTTTCTAACGTTAAAAGCGTTGTTTTGTTTTTCCTCGCAGGCCTAGGCGTGCGAGCCTATTGGAATCAATGATCATCGAGCCCTATGGGGGAGCCTATTATGACCCACGTTGAGGCTCTGGTGGAAATGAGGCCCAAATCAAATCAAATCAAATCCACGCACTCAAACTAGCCATCTCTATTGCAAAAACAAATCGCTTCGCCAAATACGTCGTATTCTCAGACAGTCTGAGTGTCCTCACCCAGCTTAAAACACTGCACTACAAACATCCCGTTCTACGTAAAATGCAGCACGATCTTTTTGTGATGTCCGTGACGGGTCAGGCAGTTGAATTTTGCTGAATCCCCGCGCACGCGGGAATAAGAGGAAATGACTTGCGGACTTGCTTGCTAAACTGGCGTCACCAAGGACAATTTTTCGCAATACATTACCGTGACTGGTTCCCTATCATCAACTCCCTTATAACATCCCGATGGGTTGAAATGTGTCAACAGAGTGGACAAAAAGTGCTTCAGTCAAATCCTCAGTTGGAGAATGGGAAACAAAGTTCACCAACAGAAAAGACCAAGTGTTCATCAACCGCTTGTGCACGTGACACACGTTGATAACTCACAACCACCTGATGGATGTCGACACGGCACCAAACGCTCCACCTTGCCCCTGTTGCCACCAAGTGGCTATCAGCGTGAAACACTTACTGATGGATTGTAACGCACTTGCGGCAGCCCGACGAGCGTTCTTAAATCCCCCGTGCAACCTACAAAGCCTACTCACTGACCCAACCTACCGCAAAAAGCTTATCGCTTTCGGAAAACGCACCGGACTATACGAAGCTGTCTAAACCCCAAACACCTGTGCAAGTGAGGCGGTTTCTCCACCCCATTACGCACGGAAGATAACAATACATTTACGAAGATGCGCGTTAACTCTTAACTCTCTTGTACGCGTTAGTACGCGAATATGCCACAATTGAAATATGTACTTGATTTCACCTTGACAAGACTATCTTTTCGCACGCGATGTCGTCCGAACTTACCTGAATCAATGACGGTCGTGCCCTATGGGAGAGCCTATTATGACTCAAGTTGAGGCTCCGGTGGAAATGAGGCTCAAATCAAAACCAAACCCTCTGAACCTTGGAACCTCTGCTCCCCCCTCCCCACGCTATAAGACCCATACAAAGAAAAATGTATATATATGAAATGCTTGAGTAGAAAAAAAAAATTGTTGCAGTCCACAGGATTGCTGACACAGTGGGGGAGAGCCGCGCCGAGGCTGGTCGACGTGCGTCGAGATCAGTCGAAACACGTTGAGGCGAGTTGAGTTGGTTGCGACGAGTCGAGACCGGCCGAAAGGATTCGAAGCGCGCCGAGATGAGCTGAGATGGGACTCGATGACCCCGGGGAGCTCTGAGGACCCGGGAGACTTGGGCTACCTCCGGGGCTCTTTTGGGACCCAAGGCATTTCTGCCTGCCCCCCCACACCGCTCCCATCCTAAAATGCTTGAGTATAAAAATTCGTTATTATAGTCCACAGGATACCGGCGCAGAGGGGAGAGCCGCGTCAAGGCTGGTCGAAGTGCGTCGAAATCAGTCGAAACATGTCGAGAGGAGTCGAGTTGAGCGCGACGAGTCAAAACTGACCAAAATAGGTCGAGACAAGCCCAGATGAGCTGAGACGAGGGGACTCGAGGGAGCCGGAGAGCTCAGGGGACCCGGGGGACATGGGTTACCCTCCGGGACCCATCGGGCTTCTTTGCGACCCGAGGGGCCTCTGCATCCTCACCTTATCCACCTAAACAATAAGTGTGATTTCAATAATCTGAGAAAATTTTCAGCCCATGATGACATGAGACTCAAAGATTGTGGACATAAAATCTGGGGTTCTGTTCACTGATGGTCTAAGTAAATCACTACAATGACCAGCAGCTTGTCGCATAACCTCTCTAACCTACCCATGGAACTCAAGACCAACATCCACATAAACTTACAAAATTACGTTGAATTTGGACGAACTCCAAATGACCACCAGAGAGTGTAAATCGCCTCTATACCAGGACCAATCTGTGCAGTAAAACGACTTCTAAACGTTAAACTATGCACTTGCTAGGGTTTAATGACAAAATTCAACAAAGATGTAATACGGATTTACACCTCTTGAACATATATTCTTATGATTATCGTGAAAAAATCTTACAACAACAATAAAATAACTGCGTAATTCTCTACTCTGCTCTAATTAACATTAAAAACTATGATATAAATGGGTATTCATCATAGTAAAACGGTCTACTCACACAAATAAACATAGACGCAATGAGCTTTGGCCTAGGGGTCTCCTCTACCTCCTCCAAAATATTGAAGTATTACGTTATTCCTACAATAAATATACAATAAACCAACAACAAGACCAAGCTGGTAACAAATCAAAACTTCTATATCTATATTTTCTACTTCAATCTTAGTCACAGGACGTTAGAGGAACATAAAACACTAAAAAGATACACCATTTAACTAAATTATACCTGAAATAATGTTCAACATTGCAGATACATATGTAGTATATCCCAATATTCCTTAAAATGTATATAATAGACAAAAACTCTTCATTGAAGATGGAAACTCGACAGAGAATATACAAAACTGAATGAAATATATTAAACGTTCGAGGTATAATACAATACGACGATCAATTCTCTACCATACCCAAAACATGCATTAAAACCATGATGTACGAGAAAAAAAAATAGCGTGTAACCTACCAAACAACAAACGTGAATAAGTTGCCAAGACATGTCACTGATTTACATAACTGGAACCTATAGTAAATGATGATTAATACTTCTACACGGACACACTATAGTATATACAAATCTGATGGAATTTTTTCTCGATGACTCACAAGAACACATCTTTTATAACTTTAGTAACCACGGCATATTTGTAACAGAACGTGATAAATACATAAAAATACCAAAATGATGCATAAAACGATAATAATGTGCTACATGAAAGATGCAAACCTAAAATATTCTAAAATTCCTATAACTCCATGAAATAACCAGTCAAAATTCATAAAATAATACAAAATCAGCAAATATCAACCGCTCATTACTATTTATACCTAACAATATACTAACTTACGATAAATCTATGTCGTTTACGTAAACTTTAGCGACTCCTGCTGAGGAGGGCATCCATCGGACTTTCACTATACAAAAAAAAAATCAAGATAAGACTACCCGAACATGCTGGAACATGCGATTACATGGTGTCACCGAGAAATCAGGCTCAGAACTAGACAGTGCGTTATGGGGTATACAGATTCTCGTAACGAAGCTGCTGCATCAACCCAAAATACAAACATCAACCCGCCAACTACCAAACTATTATACCAAAGTAATCATACACAAATTATATACACATGAATTAAACAGACGGAAAACACAAAAGTTGCAGCATTCCACCCATCAGGTCGGTAGCAAGGAGGTCTCGAATGAACCAATTAAGATTTATAATTATTTAAATACCAAAATGAGCATATAATATATATACATCAAATATATAGTCTATAAATGCTTTATAAGTATATAATAATATTAACATATAAATCACTGATTAAAATAAAAATCCAAGCAGTAGCCAGGTCATCAGCTATCAGCCGGGTATCCGTTGAGACAGCCATGGGCGAGCTAATTGCTACATCTACCATCGTATTCCAATGAACAATCTACTTTATAATATGAATGAATACCACTAAAAACACAGAAAAATTCCATAATCATGCCACGGAAATACTGAATTCAAGATAAAAACATATAAGAGCAATCTCACCTAATTTTCCAGGAGCGCATACTACTTTTTTGTCTTGTTGATCCTTACACCCCACCTCTTTTCCAAAATGAAATGAAGGCATATTCCTGTGAGAACTAAATAAATATATAATGAACAAACAGTTATCACCAAGTATAACCAATACATTGGTCTAGACAATAAGAAAATACATGAATACAATAAACATTATTAAATCATATAAACTAAATGTTCAAAGCACGAAATACTCAAAAATATATATCCGAACGCTGTCCGTCCGTCCGTTCGAATGAATCACCCGTTAGCCACCCGTAAGCCACTCGTAAGCCATCCGTAAGCCACCCGTTAGCCACCCGTTAGTCACCCGTTATGTGACTCACGTGCCAAAACCGGTTTCGACCCGTTCCGCCTGACTCCGGCCATCCCCGCCCACCGCTAATTAAGCCCTATCTATAATCCTTCACTAATTTTCGTTTAGGCTATACGGTAACTACTGCCATACCGCAGGTAATCGCTTGCCAGGTCTGAAAAAAACCATCAATTTAACTTACATAATATTTAATTTAATGAGAACTTGATGTCGGATCGTTTCAAAACAAGTCCGATACGATCTGTGAGAGACTGTTTTATTTTATGCGTTGGAATCCAATTGATAATCGACAAGAGAATTTGGAATAATAATTATAGAGCTTAGATTACCATATACACAATGGCATATTAAGGATGTGGATGCGGGTGTCAAAACATGCGAATCCTTCGCGGATATGGATGCGGATATCCAGCCCATCGCTACTGCAGTCACCTAAAGGATATTTTTACTTTGAAGATACAGAGCGGAAACCTGTTATGTGAGATTTTTATTATCTCATAATCCTTATTCTAGTGATCGATATGCTGCCTTTTATTCTTTCATGGGGATTTGAGATCATCACCAAATGATCGCTAACATCAAAATTTATGAGAGTCGTCGTTAGCAGAGTATTGCAAATATCTTTGTCTTCTTCGAATTTTTGTTAAATAAATACAATTTAAATTTTATGAATGATGTTTCAAAATAGGTCGGAAGTCCTCCTTAACATAAAAAAGTATTTGTGTGACATGAATAGAGTCAGAATCTGTCGATCTTCACGGAAACGCAATGGAACATTTTTTTTTTATCACGGACACTTGATCGTAATATTTGTCATAATTTTTAAGCTTCGTTTCACTTTTTGTGTTTCAAATTGTGGTAGCCTGTTGCTTCACTCCATCCCAGAGTCAAATGAACTTTTGTGTTCGGATTATCGTGATTTTCTCAATGAACGCTTTTTTTCCTTGGTTATGCAGCATAATTCAATGACAATTAATATTAGCATATTGCACGGCCTGATTATTGTTGTCCCTGTGCCTAAAGTATGTGAGGTACCTGCTGGTTCTTCCACTAAAAATGGTACAATAATGTTTTTTTTTTGTTTCGAGAGAAGCCTTTCCTTAATTAAACGGTATGTGAAAAGATAATTTAAAGGGTAACTTCTATAGCAATTTTTCATCACGTAGGTATCTTTATTTATCCGCTCATTACGTGGATACATTGAATAACTTATTTTAAAATAAAGATATATGCTGCAATCTGTGTGATTTATTCGTCGAATAATATAGTTTGCCAATAGAAACTGATATCATTAAAATTTGCAGTATTTCAATAGTACGTAATTGAGTAGGAACTATTCACAATGATACAAAACACATTGATGCTGTTAAATTTATTTTACATAAAAACACGTATTAATTGCATAATAAAACAGGTTTCAAGCAGCAATAATCTCCTTAGCCTTCGACATACCCGTCATTTCTATCGTTGCAATTTTGGACTCTAACGTGCATTGATGTCAACACTTTTCAAATTCGAACTGGATTGGCTTGCAACGAAAAAAAGAAATAATGCGCGCTCTTAAATTGCACAAAAGGAATCCCATGAAGTTAAAAATTTAGGCTTCTTGGAGGCCCTTCGATGTCTTTCGATTTTATTTGAGCTTCATTTCCACCGGAGCCTCAACGCGAGTCATTGCATGCAGACTCTCCAATAGGGCACTAACACCAGTGATTCTGGTAGGTCCAATTCGATGCCACAGTCAATTCAAGTCTTGTTCGTAATTTTCCAGCACTCTACTTTCAAAGGTAGAAATTAAAAAAATACAGCTGTGAAACAATCCAATAATTACCGAATGTTTCACGGGACGGATGGCTCGACCTAAACGTAATGACTGTACACAATATAATGCCATTGGGCTCAACGGTTTACTTCTGTACAAACAGTGACCATTGGTGATCCAGCCCTGAACAGTAACCGTTGTACTGAACAAATCAGGTGTGGGAGTAATCGATTGAAATTGACCGCCTAGAAATTTATAATCGGCAGAGAGCAAGCCATTCCGCCTTCTTCCCCTCTAATGACGTCATGACACTATATCGATTCTGTGTAACACAGTCGGCTGGTTGAAGATCTCTTAAGAGGGCAGAACATTGGGTTGTGTTGTCCAATTGGAGAATATGGAGGCGTATATGATCCATTGTCAACCTCCCCCCCCCCCCGGGTTATCAGACTCCGAATATGTTAATTAAGGAGTGTCCTGCACCACACTATAGAAAGTAATAGCTAAATGGAAGGCCAATACTGAAGAGGGCTCTGCAGCACCCTAAGTCGAGTAACAACTATATGGGCTGGTAATAACGAAGTGTTTTCTGCAGCACACTATACTGTGTTACAGCTTATCTGACTGTCAATTATGAGAAGCGATGTGTTGCACACAATACCAAGAGGATTAAATAGACTGATAAATAACGAAGTGTTTTCTGCAACATATCTTGCCCAGTAACAGCGAAATGAACTGCCCGTAACGAAGTGTTTTCTGCATGCAACGCATCGCGCCCAGTAACAGCTAAATAGACTGCCAATAACGAAATGGTTTCTACAGCACATCGTGCCCAGTAACAGCTAAATGGACTGCCAATAACAAAATGGTTTCTACAGCACATCGTGCCCAGTAACAGCTAAATGGACTACCAATAACGAAATGGTTTCTACAGCACATTGTGCCCAGTAACAGCTAAATAAACTGTCAATAACGAAATGGTTTCTACAGCACATCGTGCCCAGTAACAGCAAAATGGACTGCCAATAACGAAGTGTTTTCTGCAGCACATTGTGCCCAGTAACAGCTAAATGGACTGCCAATAACGAAGTGTTTTCTGCAGCACATCATGCCTAGTAACAGCTAAATGGACTGCCAATTATGAAGTGTTTTCTGCAGCACATCGTGGCCAGTAACAGCTAAATGGACTGCAACACATCGTGCCCAGTAACAAGTAAATCGACTGCAAATTAGATTCAAGTAACATAAACATAGTCTATGTATTTTTGTTTATATCAATTATGTCGATGGTTGCTTCATGAGTCATCAGATTTTTTTATATAGTTTTATAGCAATTCCTTCATTTAGAAACACACCAATACAGATGGGTTGTTCCAGTGCACAAATATACTTGAATTTCGTTCAGATAAATGTATAACCTTCGATCCATTACCTCTGCAGTGACTATTCCTCCACCTAGAATAATTTAGTTAAGTCAGTTCCAGTCATTGACAGATAAATATGTAAGCCAACATTATATTGTTGCACAAATAGACAGTAACTTGGTTAGTCCTACAAAGTGACCCTGCGAGTGACCCTTCAAGTTTTCAAAGCTTATATCGTTATTGCTGATACTATCAAGGTATTCCCGATACACCGGCTACTGTGGGAGTAGTTGTTAGCTAAAGAGGAGCAATTGCCGTAGTAGAAGTTGCCGTAGAGGTGGTTGTCGAAGTAGAAGTTGTTGAATTAAGATCAGCTGTAAGGGTTATCTGGCAGTTGATCGCTTTGCTGAAACTCTTGAACAGAGTTCGAATCCCAACGCGTCCAGACGAGCCAGAGAACTGATACGCGATGGCCTCGTTCAACTGGAGATAGAGCCTGTAAAACGGTAGAAAACCACTAGTCATCGGCGGTCAAAGTCAGGGACGGGAACTACTTACGTCGTCCATTTATAGATCCTGAATCAATTCGCTCACTTATTTTTGTCGATCTGAATGCCCTTTCCTGTCCCCCCGTTTGCTTTATCTATTTCTACTCAAGCCAATAACGAGAGACCGAACGTGATCTCATCCGACTAGAGCTCACCTTGATTGCGGCCCGAGTGCAAGCACCAAGATGGCGGCCGCAAGTTCGAGGGAATCATGTTCCTTGTCCGTAATATATCATATGTCAATCACTTATTGGGAAGATTCGGTCCATGTTTGTGTAATATAACTCAGACTTTCAGTACAAGTCACTCGTTCAGCTCATTCTGACTTACCTACAGAAAAAAATACTGCATTCAATACTTTACGAATCCAGGCTTCCGATCACCGGGAAGAAATGTGTCAGCAATATCAGGATTGTGTAACTTCTTTAACAAAGTTGCTAGCCATTCAAAATCAAAGATAATTCATTTATTGCCATAAGGGTAAAACTCTCACCCCATTCAGATAGATTATAAAAAAAAATCTGAGTGTGACAATAAGCAATTTTGTGACTGGCTTAATGATGATGGTAAACAAATAATCAAATTTTAACGTAGGGAGAAATCGACGGTTAAAACAGAATTAATACGAATGAGAGTCGGTAGCGAAGAAAAGTTGAATACAAGTGCAATGAAGTTGAATTCAATAGCAAAACAACTTAATCATAGCAGCTTCCTTCTGATGTGTAATGTTGCGGGAATAATAACATGATTCTACGCTCCAATTTTGTGACCAACATGAACAGCGATAAATCAGAAAAAAGTAGGAAAATGTGTATGTATCAGTAAATGATCAGTTGTGGAAATAATAGCACGTTTCTGAGATGCACAACGAAATATTGCTCTTCCAAAGCGTTACATAATTATTACGGGTAAGAACGCCTATAATATGCTAGTCAGAGTACAATACGATGGAACCATCTAGAACAAGCTCCTATCAATATTGTTATAGAGAACCTGTTGCAGTAGACTATGCTGAAAATTAGTAAACAGAATCAACGGTTAATATAGGCACGACTAAAAAAAAAAGATCTAATCGCAATAGAAAAACACCCGAACAGTGCTGCTGCAAGCGGAAATTATTTTCCAAATTTAATTATGCAACAAAGGATATCTTCCCTATGTTGGTCAGCGTTAGCCTAAAGAAGCAGTCAGAGTGGGTTAGAGTAGCGGTGGTTGAGAAGGGGCGTTACGAGGAAAGAATAATAACAGCGGTTGAATATGGAGGCACATATAAGATACAAAGAAGAGATCGTGAATCGTGTTACGGGGAGAGCGAAGAGAACTGCAGACTGAATCATGGGCAGAGAATTGGTGAATACCGAGGGTCGAATACACAATCTTCATTGACACTATAGTCAAAATTTGCAACACATGCTGTCTGAATTCACAATAGAATTTTGCGATTGCGAATCATCGATTACATTTAAACAAAAAACAAGTGAAATCCAAATGCAAACATCAGATGAACTGGCACGAAGGGAACGCTGCTTGTCTTTATGCTGATTCGGTGAGGGACAGCAACAGCTGCTGTTGAGAAGCAATCATACGCCTAGAGCGAACACTCGGACAGTAGGGTATCAGAGAGGCCTGTTGCCTACAGACGAGGGACGGAGCGGGGAGAGCGAGGGAGGTGAGAAGGAGGAGGCCAGTACTCATCCAACGCTAGTCTCTTGACGGCTTAATTGTTCTTGAGCCGTTGACTGGTAAAGGTGGTAGTGTTGTATGGTTGCTGTTGTTGTACGTGGATCAGGATTATTTGGGTGTGAGATGTGATGTCTTCTAACAATGTGTCCTAAGGCTGGCTAAACCGCTCTGTGTCAGGTTCTGATTGGTACAGGACGGGTGGCGTGGTACATGGGGTGATGTTTTATAGGGCTGCAAGAGCGAGTCGGTTTCAAAATAAACAGGATGCTATGATTTTGGGATAGGCGATGGGGTTCGGAGATGTTGAGGTGAAATGAAGCGCATGTGGCAGTGGCCGTTGGCATTCATTTCACTCGCTTCATTATTCAACTCTATTCCCCCTTTAACACACTCATAAAAAGCACCGTTGATATCGTTTATCGCACTCTTCTTATGAATGCTTGACGTACCAGTGTATATTGGATCATATGGATGCAATCGTTACTGAAGAAGAATAAATAGATACCAATCAATGTTATAAATTTTATACATAGCTCTATCCTACGAATAGATAAAAACGAGATAGATAAGAACCAAATGGACGCGAACGATCTTATGAACCAATTTCAAGACTAGATACGAACCAACAATGTGGATGGATGCGAATCAACTTTGTGAATAGAAGCGAATCTACCTTGTGAATAGAAGCGAATCCAACTTGTGAATAGATATGAACGTATCTCATGAATAACTACAAGCCAATCTAAATAATCTTAGGAATAGCTAAATCCCATGAACAGCCAGACAAGTACCAATCATGTGAATTTCAACGTACGAGCTAGCTACGAATCAAATAAATACGAACTAATCTGATGAATGGGTCGGAACTAATCTTATGAAGAGATACAAACCAATTATCTGAATAGATCCGAACCAATCTAATGAATACATATGCAGCAATATAATGAGATAATACGAACCAGGATAATTAATAGAAAGATACGAACCAATCTTATGAATAGCTACGAATTAAGCCTAGAAACAATACGATGCGAAACAATCATACGAACCGAAAAAGGGCAAGAAAATCGTGGTAATTGGACAAGCTAATCTTATGAATAAATGGATACAAAGTAGTTACATGAATACATCCGCACAAGTGTTTTGAATACGTAGATACGAAACAACTCTATGATGAAAAGATTCAACTAATCTGATGAATGAAACCGGACCAATCGAATGAATAGTTATGAAGCAATCTTATAAATCGGTTCACACCAAACTCGTGAACAGGTCGATACAAACTAGTTTTATGAATAGGTATGGATAAATGTTATGAATAGATACGAGCCAATGTTATAAATTGATACGAACAAATCTTATGAATAGATGCGCAACAATCATACGAATAGGTACGACCAAATGGATACGGATTCCATTATTATTTAATCAAGATACCACAGCAAGGAGATCAGTGGTAATTGATCTGAGTTATTGTGATCAGACAAACACGTGGTTATCTCAAGAAATGTTCAACGTTAATCTGTGAGTAAACATTTTTGTTGACCGAGTGGAACAGGTTCTCAACGAGTCTGAATGCTGGGTGATCAACAGTATGCTGTAATACCCTGACACTACAAATATTGTTATATAATAGGATACTTCAATCCCCTTGTAATAGTATACTGTAATACCCTGTAACAGTATTCTGTAATACACTGTAACAGTATACTGTAATACACTGTAACAGTATACTGTAATACCCTGTAACAGTATACTGTAATACACTGTAACAGTATACTGTAATACCCTGTAACAGTATACTGTAATGCCCTGTAACTGTATACTGTAATAAACTGTAACAGTACACTGTAATGCCCTGTAACAGTACACTGTAATACACTGCGACAGTATACTGTAATACCCTGTAACAGTTTACTGTAATGCCCTGTAACTGTATACTGTAATACACTGTAACAGTATACTGTAATGCCTGTAACAGTACACTGTAATACACTGCGACAGTATACTGTAATACCCTGTAATAGTATACTGTAATACCCTTGTAATAGTATACTGTAATACCCTTGACTGTAACAGTATACTATAATGCCCTGTAACAGTATACTGTAATACCCATGTAATAGTATACTGTAATACCCTTGTGATAGTATACTGTAATACACTATCAGTATACTGTTATGCCCTGTAATAGCATACTTATACCCTAGCACTACAGATACTCACTCATCAGTGTTATCGTCCCAGACTATGAAATACTGCCCGAAGGAGAAGCTGGCAGGCTCGCACATCAGGTTCAATTTTCCATCTGCGGACGTCTGGAAGCAATGAAACAAGTTACTGAGTGTGGTCACAGCAGCGATGACTAAGAGAGGACACAAGTCACTGAGTGTGGTCACAGCAGCGATGACTAAGAGAGGACACAAGTAACTGAGTGTGGTCACAGCAGCGATGACTAAGAGAGGACACAAGTAACTGAGTGTGGTCACAGCAGCGATGACTAAGAGAGGACACAAGTCACTGAGTGTGGTCACAGCAGCGATGACTAAGAGAGGACACAAGTTACTGAGTGTGGTCACAGCAGCGATGACTAAGAGAGGACACAAGTAACTGAGTGTGGTCACAGCAGCGATGACTAAGAGAGGACACAAGTTACTGAGTGTGGTCACAGCAGCGATGACTAAGAGAAGACACAAGTTACTGAGTGTGGTCACAGCAGCGATGACTAAGAGAGAACACAAGTCACTGAGTGTGGTCACAGCAGCGATGACTAAGAGAG
>SDVV010025124.1:0-12473 GCA_016164225.1 Gammarus roeselii
TATATATATATAAGTACATATGACTCCTACGTATTCGTACCTGGGTCTTATTAAATGTATAACCACTTCTCCAATCCACTCTTTTCCGCCTAACACTTTTCCCCAGTTAAAATACCAACAAATCATAACTTGTCTGACGCGAGGCGCCGGCCGGCGTAAAATTACACAAACTGTTTGCCTTTCGGGTAGCAATTATGACGGGAGATGAATTGAGGCGCGAAAACTGGTATAAAAACTACAAAAAAACATAAGTGAAACGTACATGATGACTGTTCGTTGTTTGGGAATCATTTGAGGGGTGAAGACGAAGGTTAAAGGTGATTAGAGGTTAGGGTGATTACGAATAGGGGCGAATTAAAACAGGGGCAAGTAAATGAAGAGGCGATTGAGGCTATGACCAATTTGGAATAGAAGTGAGTAGAGGTGGAAGCGAGTAGGAGTAGATTAGATTAGATTAGAGTTAGGAGACAAAACAAGCACGAGTGCTCATGTCGAGTTGTCTCCTTTGAAAGAAGTGTGGGGGGATAGTCAACGAGGCTTTAGAAATTCACGCACACATACAGGAAAAGTAGGATGTATAACAGGAAGTAGAAGGACCACCACGACTGTCACCACCACCTACTACCAATACTCAACTACTACCCGTGACATTTCTGCCCCGGAGATAAAACGGTCGAGTGTCAGGACGACTAATCAAGAACGGGGCAAACAAGATGAGAAGCTAAGAACTTAGGTTTTATGCGGTTGCATCTCAAACGGTTGAGCAGGAACGGACACGCCCATACGCCCAGCGGACTCACACTTTTTCTCGAGTGCATGCCTGTCGTCTTCTCCCAGAGGTTGGATGAGACGGACTCCAACTATTTATTGAGTCTATTTCAGGAGAGCATATGGGTATTTAAAAATTGACAAGTACGTGCACATTTGGGAGGCGCACCACACCCAGTTGTGGTGCTCCTCCGAAAAGTCCTCCCGCATGGGCTCAGAAGATTAAGTCTTCTGTACGCAAGTGGTTCCTTGAAGGCTGTCGCACTTCAAGGTGAGATTTCGGAGTGACATCTCCTAAGGATAGACCTGCCCTTGACTGATCTAGAGTCTAGGTCGGATTTTTTAAAAAGGTCGTTAAATTTTGATTAGTGCAAGTGTAGGAGAGTTTCACGCCCAGTTTCCTGAAAAGTGTTTCGTTCTAGTGTTCAGTAGAGTGAGTCTCTGAACGCGGGTTATTGGTCCTACGAGGGATATTCAAATTTCATGCTAGATGTCAGAAGGACATCACATAAAATAAGTTGTTCATGGCAACTCCTGAGTTTAATAAAATGAGACATACATTTTTACATTTGACAGATAGTTATTGCAGAATTTAGTCAAAAAAGGCAGGATATCAGTCATTACATTTTTAATTTAGACAACAGTTTAGAGTTAAAAAAATATTTTTGAATATCGACAAACATCTAGATTAGAATTTAATCCGAACTAAAATAACCAAAATCGATTTTTGATTTTTGACAATCTGTTGAACATCTATGGGAAGGAGGTCAATATTTGTGCGTCGCTCTTCTCCCTTTTGCACAAGGTCCCACCCAATCTGTGCTACAGAGGGAAGACGGTTAGTTATCCACATTGCACAGGGGAATAGAATCCAAGGTGGATGCCGGAGCGGCATCTCCAAGATATTTCCAGGTGAGGTGACGAAGGGTCATCACTAAGATATTTCCAGGTGAAATTTCAGCGGGGCATCTCCAAGATATCTCATCTGTTATGAAAGAGGCTAGCAGCTTTGTCTCTCTGCTTCCTACTGCACTAGGTCTCACCCAAATCTGTGCCACAGGAGAGAAGACGGTTAGTCATCCACATTGTACAAGGAATAGATTTTAAGGTGAGATGCTGGGGGGCATCTTCAAGATATTTCGAGGTGAGATGCCAGAGGGGTATCTTCTAGATATCTCAAAGTGAGATGCCAGAGGTTCACCTCCAAGATATTTTGAGGTGAGATGCCAAAGGGCATATCCTAGATTTTTCAAGGTGAGATGCCAGAGGGTCATCTCAAAGAGACTGTTTACCTGAGTAATCGGCGCAGCTGTTTTATGTTGACTTGTATTATTTAGTATCAATAACTTTTATTTTTTATTTTTCCCTCCTGACACAGAGTGAAGAAGAGAAGAAATGAGAGAGTACCATAGTATCGACAGGGTCCTTAAATAAAAAGATACAAACTGTCTCAACAAGGGATGAAATAGTCTAATCTACGCCGCACCGTAGATTTCAGCTAAAGCTCTTCTCTTGGTACGGGCTTTATTTTTATATACTATGAAGGGTGGGGGTTAGCCGCCTTTGCGACTCATCGGCAATAGACGCTGAGACGCCGGCAGAGTTCACCCCACTAGAGTTGAGCAAAGCTCTCATTCTGGTGCGGTTTGATTATCGCATATCACGAAGTGTGGGGGTGAGCGCTGTTACAGTTCCTCGGCAACCGCCGCTAAGTCGCCGCATACTTCACTCGCATTGGTTTGTAATTGTTATATATCTTTCCCCATTTTTCTACTCCCGTTTTCTCCCGCAGGGAGGGTAGAATAGTGAAGAGTAAAAAACATCTTGTTGGCAAGTTCTCTCTTTTGGAAAATACTAATTTCCTCAACACTGGATGATATCTGTCGAATTTACGTTGAACCGTACAGTTTAGCAAAGCTCTGCTCCTGGTGCGAGTTTGATTGTTGCTGTTGGGTGAGTCGCCGTTTCCGCTCATCGGCAAAGCCGCTGAGTCACCGATACACTTTACCCGCACTAGTTCGCAATTGTTGTCTATCTCTCCTCATTTTTCTATTCTCTTTCCTCATCCACATGAAGGGTAGAGAAGTAAAAAAATACCATCTTGTCGGCAAGATTGTTCTGTAAGAAGATACTCGCTGTCTCAGCAATGCATGATACCTGTCGAATCTACCCCGTATCTTAGAGTTGAGGAAGGGCTCTCCTCCTGGTGTGGGTTTGATTTCCGTATATCATGGGGTGTGGTGGTGGATGCTGTTACTGTACCACATACGAACAATGAAAATTAAGAGTAAATATATATGGTATTCATAAAAGTCTTCACCGCCGCATCTAGTTGAGCAAGCTCTCCTCTTAGGCGGTGTCGATTCTTAGGATACACCTTAGACCTTAGTTTCTCATCTGCTTATCACACTTTGGGGGCAGCAGATGGCCTCCAATAAGTGGATGGGTGATTGCGAGTACCGTTATGGGCTCACACCCAGTACTGGTGGCTCTTAAATCGCTTGAGTGGGTCAGCAATAACAATCATTACATTGTTGCTGATGATCAAATTATGAGATAATAATTAACAATGACTACAAACAGCGTAAATGCTATTAGTGTTACTTAGAAAGGATTTATTAGTAGTAATAGCTTTCTTGAATAATGAAGAGAGCTGTTTCATGCTCCTTTCCTCAAAACCTATAGTTATAATCTCGACGGCTCCTGCAAAAGTAGTTTCGTTCTCCGGTTAAACGAGTCACGTTGTATTCAAGGATTCAAAGAAAACTACCTCGGATGGTAAGTTGTTCCAAGCCCGCGAGATTGCGATCGGGAAAAAATGTTGCGCTATAGTCGTAGCGAAACGTGTTTCCACAAGTTTTGGCACCGTTGTTCTGGGCACGAATGTTGTGGTCCCTGTCGAAGAGGCCGGCATGGCTCACGCTGATGTATCCCTTCAGGTATTTGAAGGTTTCAATGAGCTAGTCCTTCAGCCTACGTTGCTCGAGGATGATGTCTCTCTTGCTCGTTTCTGCATGGCAGAGCTTTGTGTCATTGGCAAATTTTGATACTTAGGACAGAAGCCCTGCATCCATGTCGTTTATATAGATGAGGACGAGGATAGGGCTCAAGACGCTGCCTTGGGACACCCCAGAGGTAACAGGAGCCCACTCGCATATAACTTGGCCGAGGCTGACTCTTTGCTTGCATCCTGTTAGCCAGGCGCGCACCCAGCGAAGTACGTTGCCCCCTTGCCTAACTCAGAGACTTTGTGTAACAGCCTCCTGTGCAGCACCTTGCCGAAGGTTTTCTGGAAGTGTTGGTAGGTGACATCTTCTGCCTTGTGGCGGTCGTTCACGTTGATCACCTCGTTGAAAAAGTCTAGCAGATTCTTCAGACAACTTCTCTTGCTACAGAAGCCGTGTTGAGTGTCATGAATGAGTCCGTTGTCTTCCAGATGATCGGCGAGATGATTTCGTATCAATTGCTCAATGGTTTTGCACACGATCGACGTCAAGCTGACCGGTCGATAGTTGTTGGGCGATTGTCAATCACCTTTTATGAAAATTGCCGTAACGTTAGCAACTCTCCAGTCTTCGGGGGGCCTCGCCACTTGTCATCGAAAAGTTGAAGTTAAGTTGTGGGTGAGATAATCCGCTATTTTTTCTCTTGTTTCCTTAGTAACTCATTGGGGGTGTCCATTTTCGACCAATTGATTTGTAAATGTCCAGCACCTCAAGTTGTTTGACAACTTCCTCTCTCGTGAACACAATGTCGTTGAGGCGGACTTCCCCAGCGTAAACAGTATCACATCCGTAGTCGGGGCCCTTAACTGTGAACACTGAGCAGAAGAAGCTATTCAAGACACTGGCAATGTCCTCAGGTGAGGTTCTGAGGACACTATCTTCATCCATCAGTGGGCCAACTGAGTCCCTAGCACCCCTTGGTTAGTGGCCAACTAGGATGTCGCCGACCAAGCGCTCCTCAGTTGACATGACTAGGTCCAGTATGTTGTTCCCCCGGGTTAGTTCACGAACAAACTGGGTCACGCTATCATCGACGATAACTCTATTAGTTTATTGCCTGGGGCCTGTTAAGTTAGGCTCACCCAGTCAATATAAGGGAGATTGAAGTCACAGAAGATGATAGTCTCGTGATTATGTGGGACTATTTCTTCCAGCTTCTCATAGAGCTGGGCATCTTGTTCCTCAAGGGGTGACTGTTGCGGTACACCAATTCCAGCTTCAATGTCACACGTGCCATTTAGAGTTATGCATTGAGTATTTCGCAAGACCCTTGTGGCGAGCGTTGCTCTACGAAATGGATGCAGTATCTCATTTACGTCCCCCACGAACCCGCGCCCTCGTTTAATAGGGGTGGGTTTGTACACGCCGAACATTTTGTAGCCTGGTAGCATTATCTCCGTTGCCAGGTTGCTACTCTGGAGATCGAACCATGTTCCGTTTATGCCAATGACATCAAACGAGTACAGAGTCGTCAGTCCTCTCCGTTCATCGAACTTAGGGGTAGGACAGCGCGGTACAGCAGAAAACCTTTTGACGGTGCGTGTCTCATCATTAGGGGTCTCGACCTGGTGGCTATGAGCCAGGATCTTGATCATCCCTACAATTGCCTTCTTGTGAGCCTTGTAACACATCTACCGTGCCCGCAGCTTCTTCCTCCTGGAGCAACCGATTGGTCATCACTTCTGTCGGGAATTTGCTGACGGCACGGGGCCCTCTAGGTAGGGTGCCTGCGGCTAAAACTGGTCCGTTTAAAGCACGCTGGCTACCTAACTTTGGGCACAGTATTTCTTAGCGTTCAGGTGGAGTAGTCTGCCCAGTCGGGCATTTCCTACATCATTCAGTTGTAGACCGTCTCTAAGGAAAAGATCGGCTCTCTCCCGAAAGTCATCAAACAAGTTGATAAATGACACGCCTTCAGACTTGCAAATGGTCTCGAGGGCTTGATTTGCATAGCTCGTCACCATCACAGCTTTGCTTGATTTGCACAGCTCGTCACCATCATTCTTTCGCGGTAAGATGGATGTGATAGCCACTCGATCCGATTTTGCCCTGAGGTTATAAATCAGCTGCCTATCCACGACTGGCAGATCTTCCGACCCTGTTATTTGAAGTTCATTGGTGCCTACTTGGCAGATTATGAGTGACTGATCTTCTCAATCGCGACACCGGGTTTGCAAATAACCCACCTCGTTGCCCTACACCAATGAGAAAATTCAACCGCCTAGTGTCGGACGATAGAGTCACTTAGGACAAGTGTCTTCATTTCTCCGTCCAGGTCTGTGATTCTCTCAAACGTTTTCAGCGTTGGCAGGACAAACGCGGGCCGGCTCACGAAGGTGAATCGGTTCTGGACATGCTGAAATCCATCCGAATCTACGCCGCCCCGTTTAGGTTGGGTGAAGGTCTCGATCCGCGGATGTCTTGGTCCGAGGTATCAGCTTAGTCCTGGTTTCCGGTTTCCAGGTAGCTGATGACCTCTTTGCCTGACGGGAAGTAGGTACCCCGGGCTTGGATCAAGGTGTGGAAGCGAGCTACAAGCTCACATCCAGCACCGGTAGCCCCGACATGGTTTAGGGGTGGATGCGTTCTGCCGTTGCAGACTCTCACCAAGGACGTCACGGTAGGAAGACATGGTGAAACCACCATGACTCCTCCTTGATCGGGCTGGTCCCCCCGGTCAATCCTCTCCCAGAAGGCCTTTCCATCCAGCTGTAAAGCATGGACTACCAACTCATTAACTTTTACTAGTTTCCTCGTTTGTTCCGCCAGGCCCTTACTAGCCTTCTCCATATCTGAACGTTGGTTTATACTGAGGTCTGCAGCGAAACTCTTCAGATCACGCTTACTAACAAGGTCCTCTTGGACCTTACGTACCTCGGCTCTCACCTCCGCTACGTACTCGCCAGTCCTGCCGATCTCCTCTCGCATCTCCACATACTCACTGACGCCAGTGCGCAGCGGCTCCTCAAGGAAAAAGAACTTTGCTGAAAAGATCCGTCCTCTCCGCCATCGTCATCCCTCCTCCGCAGGTCCTGAAAGGTCCACAGGACCTGGTCGATCCTGCCATCCAGCTCACAGAATTGGCAGACGAGGCTCTCTGCGTCCAGCTACTTGAAGTTCCAGAAGACGTGCCTGCTCGTCCTGGCAAAACAGACCGAGCAGTCTTCCAGAGTAGGCGGCTATCTCAGACGTCGTCAAAAGTCCTCTTCACACACTTTCCGCATGCGCGCATTTATTATATCCGATAAATTAGGCAACTAGTATCAATACTTGAACTACAATTTATTACTGAACAAAAGTTTTACACTTCACGATCACGAAGTTCAACACAATATGGTCTGTAAAGAGAAAAACAATACGGTCAGTAAACGTGGTAAAGGGGAAATTGAATACCAGTAGAGAGAAAAGTGGAATTTGGTAAAGGGAAAAGTGATATCCGGTAAAGGGAAAGTAGGCTTTAGTCGCGATAGGGCAAGTTGGAGTGGGGGCAAGTAGAGGTTTGGGGGACTTGGGGTAGGGGAGAGAAGGGGTAGTAGTGCGTTGCGGTAGTTGCCAGTAGGAGTTATGGAGGGGTGAGGGTAGAGGCGAGTAGGGGATGGACAGGTTCGACTAGGAGTAAGGGAGATTGAGGGTTGAGGTATTAATCGAGTAGGGTAAGCAAAACGGTGTTACGGGTGAATAGCGGAAAAGGCTAGTTGTTACAGTGGCCAGTAGGAGTTAGGGCAAGTAGAGTTAGGGCCGAGTAGGAGTAGGGGCGAGTAGAGGTAAGGACGAGTATGGGTAGGGGCGAGCAGGCGTAGGAGGGAAATGGGTTTGAAATAATAAGGGCACGGGCGAGTCGGGAAAGATTCGAGATAATATCTCGTATGGGTAGGGGTGAAAAGGTACATGCGACTAAAGAAAAGGGAAAGTATGGGTAACGAGTAGTTAGGATATGGAACAGATGGGGTAGGGTCGAATATGTTTAGGGTGAAACTCCCCATCCGCGTCTTGCGAATTATCCTCAACATGAACAACTTTAATCGCTCCTGTTACGTCCCAACGGAAATGCGACTATGAGCAAACAATTTAATTCATCCCAAACGAGTTCCTCACATGAGCTTACAACATCCATCAATACGTAACGATTCACTTCACATGGTCTAGATTCCTACCGACGCCATTGTGATTGTAATTGCTCGAAAGAGGCCAAATGTTGCGTCTTGGTATTTATTCTTTATGAATTCTCGTTCAAAATGTCTCCTTCCAGCTTCACTTCCCACCCAATCCTCTCCTCGGGCAAACTCTCCCAGACTCCAAGGCCGTACATTGATTGGACAGACGCCAACAACGCGGAATCTATTCCTCTTTTCATGTTATCTGCAAACTAGTGCTGAATAATTGAGCTATCAGAGAAAGGCTGAGAAGAGGGTCAAGGGCGGATTAAAGAAATCTTCACGGGTGCCGCGTCATGTTTGGATTTTTTTTCAGTTCTTGCCAATCATAACAGTGTTATTGGATTACATTAATTGTATTACGGCGTGTATATATCAACTCTCTTTAATTTATATGTATAGATTGACGCAAGCCGGTACTCATTTATATGTAGACGTAGAAATTGTATCTCTAATCAGAACTCGCGTTGTCCATGTAAATGGACTCCAATTATTGTTATATCAAATATAATTAGCAATTTCGTAAGCCTACATGCAATATATCTATAATCAAAATCCATGGTATACAAAATTGAAATAATTTGTTACTTGTTGTGATCTTAGGGCCGATATGTCATACTGCGATAAGAATGCTGGAATTGCTGGCTCATTTCTTCATACGAAAGAGAATTGAGCCAATTGTCTAATGTTTTTCTTGTTTGAAGTGCTGTAGGGCAACAACCGGAGGAGAACTAGCTTAAATATTTGCCTAACGTCATCTCTACCGAAGGTGAATATAATTTGTGTCGACGTGTAATATGTTTGACCCATATGGAGTTCAGATAACACTCAAAAACTCTCGAAGTAAATTATCATCACCATTGCAAATCAGTATTACTAAAGTTTAAAATCTATATAACAATGTTTTCCTTCGCAGTTGACGCTTATACTTTGATTACAAACAACTTCCAGGAGTCTGCTCCTTATTCTATTCGAGTGATCAACATTTAATCAGCGTCACTATTTCAGGAGAGGAGAATCCCTCTCTTCGCTATTTCAGGTGAGGAGAAGCCCGTGGAGATTGAATACAAGTCGTACATGGCTTCTTCAATGTAGTTTTTCCATTACACTTTCCGCGTTCTACTTTTCTTTCCGACTAAACTAAACAATGTATGGTCTTTCTAAAGTTATTTTTTGAAAATTCCCTCTAGATTCTCCACAAACGCTTCCCTCTTACAGTTGCCCACGAAATCAAGCGGTCATTGTTGCGGTCTTAAGGAGCTTTGTGGCCGGGAGTTGGGAGAGGAAAGGAGAGACGAAGAGTGTTATACACTGGGAACAATTATGACTGTGAATAGGTGGTCATAAACGAAAACGAGGAGGACATGCATGGGGGAATGGGAATGAATGATGATGAATAGATATGTTAATAGCCACTAACAACATCTAATAAGATAGAACCGGCATGATGAGGTGCATTTCCTCTTCACTTAGCGAAGTCCTGTTCCTCGGGTTGCCGATTCATTTTCTACTAGATGATTGTGAAATGAAAACACTGCACGGCGTAAGAGATAACGTGACTAAACCTTTACCACGGTTTATGTACACAATCAGTTTTCGTGGGGTGCAAGTCGATGAAGGAAAATGAGGGAATCACAGTCCGGTAGTTCACTTCTTGTCAGCTAATCTACGTCAACCCAGTAAAATTTAATTTTACAGGCTGGAACAATAAGGTCGTTCTTGTCCACCTCCGCACTCTCCACATGTCGCTGATGATTTGCTACTGTGTGGACGGCGGAGTGGGATCTTGAACGTTTAACGGAATTTGGCTCAGACAGGACATCTGTTAAGACATGTCCTGACATGTTCAGCATTCCCTTTTGAGAATCAGCGAGGCCAGGTTTCCGACCTAGACAATCCTGTTATATTTTTGTTCAACGCATATATTTTTTCCCTGTTTTCTCTCAAGTTTATGACTAATCAAATACAATTCTTGCCGTAGGTACTTATGTATGCCCTCGCTCTTCTTTGTATGTGTCGCTGTTGCGTCGTTTATTATTTTCAATCTTGAATCCGATTCACCTAGCAGCCGTCCTCTGCTTGTTTCACGATATGTTTTCGATGCTAAGGAGTAGAAAGGACTCTGCGCAGGGAAATTACTGGCACTAACCATTGACAACAAGTACAACATTTATTTGAATTAACTCTACGGCTGAGTAAACACAATGCTGCTAAAAGGTAGGCGCAAGCTTTCTTGTGCCTGAGCGCACACACGTCTATTCAACACCTGCGTTGAAACTACTATTGGTATGGGCTTATTTCTCCCCATGTGTTAGTATGGATGGGGCAGGCGCAACAACAACCAAGATCTTGAAATTGCTTTCTCCTTGCGAGTAATAAACAATTACTCTGAAGAAAACAATCGGCGATTTCAAAAACTTATTCTGATATTTTTTACATGATTCATGCAACCGCAATTTTTTTCGTGCATAACGTCAAGTAGAAGAAGGAATGAGTGCAATTATGTGAATGAAATCGGAATTTGTTCACGACTTTGCTTGAATAATTCCATCAGAAGTGACCTTCTTGCCGAGTAAGAAGGTCCCCTCTGCATTACTGATCACAGCTCCGTGATATCGACCTTAAAGCAGTCAAGTATCATCAGCTGTTGCATTGAACGGATGTAAAGTCTACTTGAATTAAATTTTGCACTCAAATATTATTGTTTATTTTGAAAAAAATCATCCAGTCTGACGAGCAGCCTTTCAGATGGAAAAATATCATTACTCTGACTAAAAACCTCATATGTTTCATGAAAGTTCTATAAACTTAGGTTTACATTTAAGTGTTATTATAGAATAGAGTGAATTCTCGTATAACTTCACCTAAACTTTCATTGAGAAATATAATGAAATGCCTAGCGCAAGCACCGTATATTTTTAAGTGTGTTCGTTTTTGCCTACTGTGGTCACCTTGGCCAATATTTGTTCGTGCGAAAATGATCAGATGAATGGGAAAAGATGGATTCAGCGGTATTGCGAGTCGGTTTGATAAAAGGAGTTTATTTTGGCTTAGGGTAGAACGAGAAACCGTTTATTGCATCAAACAGTTGGAACAGTTCTTTACAACATGCTTTAACTGTTTACAAGCCATGATTTTTTTTATATTACTTTCATTTTAAGGAACAAAATTGAAGATCCTACTCTAACTATTGAGATAGTCTGTGCAACACAATCCTACGTACTATCCTATCAGTTTTATGGAAATGATACTTGACACTATTTAAACGATAGTACTATTGACATGGGAAAATAGAACTTCAATTTAACGCAAAGTTGTTGCGCTGGAATTTATTCTGCCTGTTATAAATTTCCCTATTCGATGACGGTTGAGATCAGAGAGAAAACAGCTCAGCGATGCTGCAACATTGACGGGCTAGCATACAAAAATTGTTTGTAGTCATGACGCAAAGACTCAAAGAGAAACATTCAGACTGTAGAATATGGAGAGCGGGGCCCTAAGATAGGACACTGAGAAACACCATGACTAATATTGAGCAGATTGTATTTCATTCACTGTTGCATATTGCTTGCGGTTGGACATATATGAAAGAAACCAATCATATCGATTCCTCGTAGTCCATAAGACCATAGTTTATATAATTAGATTAAATGATCGTCGGAATCAAAGGCCTTACGTACGTCGAGGAAAAATGAGAGAATACTATGTTGTTGAAATGTGTGTTATAATATAGGTACTGCAGCTGATTTACTAAAATTTGAGCTGTATTTTAATTGGATCATGAGTCACACTGGTTTCCATGGGGATAGTGTATTCATTCAAGAAACGTAATAGTGGTTTCAAAGCGTAATTTTAAATAATTGGAAATTAGGGAAGGACTGAGATGAGTGGGCAAATTTGTTTATCAGTTTATGCCCACCTTTGTTCATAAGTGTAAGACTATCAAGATAATTGATTTGTGATACTGGCACAGCCACTGATTATTCGGTACAGACAATAATAACTTTTCTTAAAGATTGGTTGCATTCATTGTTATGTAGTCTAAGTATATTTATGATCACATTCAACGTTTGAACGAATTTTGTTTTGCATTAAGTAAATTTATTTCCGTTGTAAGTTCGTTCAGAAGATTAAATCAAGCATGTAACCTCTATTCGAAATTGAGGATATGCAACTTATTGCATTTTGCCTTACATGAACAAATAGAAAATATCATTTCGCATTCTATTTTTGATTTTGCATCAACAATAAACCAGTATATACTGATGTGTTTCGGAATGACAGTTTCAATTGTTAAAGGACAACAGGAGTACTAACTTTCATTCTACTGTCGACATTAGTTGTTTGACAGTGCGACCACTGCCATTTCCGATTATGGTTTCAGTGAACTCATATTGATTCAATATTTTATTCTGATCTCCTGTTTTTACTTCATTATTCAGTATTACAGAAAATAGGCAGGTGGCCTGACTGTTTCAATTTTTAAAAGACAATAACATTACTAACTTTCCATCTACTATCGAAGTTATTTGTTTGATAGCAAGAT
>SDVV010025125.1:0-12473 GCA_016164225.1 Gammarus roeselii
AACTCCATCCAAACCAGGGGCTTTCCCTGCTTTCATCGCGTCCACCGCCTCCTGTACCTCTTCCCTGGTAATGTCCGCAGAAAGTCTTTCTCCCAAAACTGGCATCCGAGCACCACCACCCACAGCAACAATGTCAGCCTCTCTGTCATCCTCGACATTCAACAACTGATCAAAATACTCGGCCCACCTCTTCCGTACATTACCACTTTCCAACAACAACTGGCCGTTTTCATCTTTCACCACTTCCTCCTTCCCGGTCTCTCCCTTTCTCATTCTCTTCACCTCTTTCCAGAACATCTTTTTGTCCTCCTCAAAATTCTGGCACAACCGTCTGCCCCACCTGGCATCAGCGTCCCTTTTGGCTCTTCTCACCACCCGCTTCACCTCTTTTCTCCTCTCTTTGTACATGTGATAGACCAAATGCCCTGAATACACAATGGCCACGGTGCTCTATATAAAGAAATGATAGACCAAATGCTTAGCTGAATATTCCAATCGGGAGCAGGAATAATTCGAGGATTCTAAAAGAACATTCGACCACATCGTGCAAATATTTTCAAGCACCTGCACAAACTGACTAAGTCAAGTTCATTTTGTTGAGTAGATAGAAAAATGTAATCGTGTTGGTTCAGTCCTTAGGAACTAAAATAAAACCCAAAACTACATTATTTTTGTAATTTGGCCTGTAAAGACAGCTTAATTTTCCCTGCCAGCGGTTGTGAACCTGGTGAAGGTATTCGACCGTGTTTCAAGGTGATTCATTCAGTGGGCACTTACAAGGCAGTAGGAAAGAAGGAGCTATACTGCATTGGCAGCGGAGAGATTCGCAATGATTTTTTTGTATTGTACAAAATTTCCATCAACAGCCTTTAATATTTAAAATTTAAGAGGAATTTTTTATTTCGTTATAGTGCTCCTAATGAGCTTTGAAGAGATGTATTTCGTGCAGTAGCTGCTTTCACCCCGTAGAGACAAACATAATGCATTAGTTTATATTTAATACAACTCAGTTAAATAGGTTATAATTCCGATTACCGAAAGGCATTCTATTTTATCGTGATTCGCTGCAAGAGTATTCAAATAATGTACTGTACTACATAATCCGCTTAAAACTGTTGGAGATAAAAATGTCATTTGATTTTTTTTTTTACATAAGAAGATCGCCTTTTACGACTTTAAATATTCTAATTTTGAAGCAAAATCGCCGCATTGTAGCACTTCACAATACTTTTCCAATGATGCATTGCATGCGTGTGGAAACCTGATTTTAAAAATATGTTTTCTAGAAACATCGCATACAAAAGAAATCGGACTAACTCTGCCTTGCAATATTGAACACACAAAGAGCTTTTAAATGATGCATTGCCTGACATAAAAACCTACTAACTGTGGGAGTTTCCATTTTGGCATCTACTTTAGGTTCCTAGTTTTGTATGGTGTATAACATGCTGTGATAGTTTCGAACTATATAAGGAGACCTTCATGAGGAGGCACACACTCGAAGGAAAATGTGGCGAAACCCTTTCGGATGATGCATAACACACACCAATCCGCTGCAGAAAGCGGCCCTTTGTAAGACGATGTGTCTCCCCAAAAGGGCGGGGAGGTGAAATGTACAAAAAGCACAGATTGCCAATCAAAACAAATTTGGCAATCCTGAAGATGAAGGCGAGATCATTCTGTTGATCGGGAGTTTGAAAATCAGTATAGATAGAAATGAGTTATTTCAGGGGTCACTTCCATCATCACAACCAATCGAATTTACTAATGAATGATGGCGGTTCCCTAGTGACACAAACTGTAACATTTAGTGTTTCCCGTCACTGTGACCTTACATTTTCAAAGATGGTAGCTAAGTACCAAAAGTTTTTTCAAGTTAATACATTTTGATGAACGTTGCAGTATACCAATTCTGGCTACATTCAAAATGATAAGTCGAATAGCGGTGAACTGTTTTGTTCATCATTCTTGTCGTAGCAATCATATCTGTGAAATGTCATCAGAACTGGTTTTGAAAAACTTGATATTCTTCTACTTGCAGTAGTGCAACAAAATTAATTGTTGTTAGTTTACAATGAGGAAACCAAAAAAAAAAATCACAAGAGAAAAGTACATCGACATGGAGTTTGATTTCGCTATTACATTTAGACCCAGCTTCTTTATTAATCCAATAAATATAATTTACACTGAGTTTGAATAATAATATGTATATAAATGAGAGATTATGTAAATTTTTGAATCTTAACAATTTTCTGTCGCAACTGTTCAGCCGTCATGTTAGCTAATGTGATTGTCACCAGTTAACCTTTGTCTCTATATAGTTTGAGGTAATTCTCACCAGTCCCCCTGGTCACTCTATAGTCTAAGGTAATTCTCACCAGTCCCCCTGGTCACTCTATAGTCTAAACTAATTCTCAAATGTCCCCCTGGTCACTCTGTGGTCTAAGCTAATTCTCACCAGTCCCCCTGGTCACTCTATAGTCTAAGCTAATTCTCACCAGTCCCCCTGGTCACTCTATGGTCTAAGCTAATTCTCACCAGTCCCCCTGGTCTCTCTATGGTCTAAGCTAATTCTCACCAGTCCCCTTGGTCACTCTATGGTCTAAGCTAATTCTCACCAGTCCCCCTGGTCACTCTATAGTCTAAGCTAATTCTCACCAGTCCCCCTGGTCTCTCTATGGTCTAAGCTAATTCTCACCAGTCCCCCTGGTCACTCTATAGTCTAAGCTAATTCTCACCAGTCCCCCTGGTCTCTCTATGGTCTAAGCTAATTCTCACTAGTAACCCTGGTCACTCTTTAGTTTAATTTAATTCGCACGAGTAACCATTGTCACTCAATATTATCATATAATTCTCACCATTATCCCTGGTCACTCTGTAGTTTAATGTAATTCTCACAAGTAACCCTGGTGAAGTGGGTGAGACAGGGGGAGACCGAAAAAGAGGAGGAGGTGAAAGATGAGAACAGCCGGGTGTTGTTGGAAAGTGGTGATGTACGAACGAGTTGAGCCGAGTATTTTAATGAGTTGCTGAATGTTGAGGATGTCAGAGAGCATGAAGGTATAATAGGGAGCATTGGCTCATTTCTGTGAAGCCAGGTTTGGTGCTCGGTAGCTCGTGCTCTGGCCGCCTCAGTCGCGAGTCTGACATGGTGCGGGGAGGGTGTGGCCAGCATATGCGCCGGCAGAGCTATTGAAAGGCTTGCAAAATTTATAGAGTAGGCAGCCATTCCTTACTCACGCAAAAGTTATTTCCATTTTGACAATGCACCATATTCTATGTAGCGCAGCGTCGACCAATCATCACGACCAACACAACTTCCACGTCCGACGGTTGCACTAACACTGACTTCCAGTTAGCCGAGCACCAGAACTGGCTTCATTCGAATACACACGCACCGCAGCCAATGCTCCATCCTCCTATTATACCTCCATGTTAGCAAGGCTGACACTGTTGCTGTGGGTGGTGGTGCAGGATACCGGTGTTATGAGAGATTTGTTGCGGACAATACTAAGGTAGAAGTGCGAGAGGTGATAAAAGCAGGGAAAGTCCCTGGTTTCGGTGGAATTACACCTGAGTGCATGAAAAGGGTTGGAGTAACGATAGTCGAATGATTGGTGAGGCCACTGAACCTGTGTTTTGTGTCGGTCGTGGAGCTGATTGAGTGGTGCTGTGCTTGCATTATTCCGCTGGATAAGGGCAAAGGAGATAAAAATGAATGCTGCAACTCGAGGGGTATCTGTTTGTTATGAGTTGTCGGTAAGCTGTACGGCAGGGTGCTAGTCAGGAGACCTAACGAATGTACAGATGATGCAATTGGCGAAGAACAGTGTGGTTTAAAGAATGGAGTAGAGGGTGCACCGAATAGATTTTACACTGAAACAAGTCTGTGAGAAGTACCTTGTAAAGGGACAGGGTGGAGTGGTCAGGGAGGTGAATGCAAGTATATTGGGTCGTGGCTTAGAGCTGTTGGGAACAAATGGGCGAAGTTGACAGTTGAGTCGGCTGCTGTTTGCGGTGATACGGCACTGGTGGCGGTCTCTGAATAGAAGTTGTGTAGGCTAGTGAGTGAGAATAGGAAGCTGCAAGTTAACTTGTGTGTGAGTAAAGTAATGAAATGTTCGACAAATGGAGAGTTATTGGAGGAAGGTCATTGTTTTAAAAACCTGGTCTCTCATGTGGAGAAGACGGAACTGGTGAAGACTGAACTGAAGTGAAATCGCCCGTGCAGGAAGGGTGGTAACTGTCGGGTGCACTGAAGAGTGTCATGAGCTGTAAAACGTTGAGGATGGAAGCAAATAGAGGGATGTATGAGGGGGAAGTTGTCCCAAATGTACTTTACTGAGCTGAAACTTGGGGGGTGAGAGCCGAAGAGAGAAGGAGGATGAATGATTTCAATATGTGGAGCATGGCTGGAGTAACTCTGAGAGACGGGATCAATAATGACGTTATTTGAATTGGGACGGTGATGGTATGGAAGTTAAAAAAGTAGATTCATGAGTGCTGAGATAGCTTGGTCACATGGTAAGGATGGATGAGGTGAAATTGGTGAAAAGGGAGATGAAGGCGGAGGTGAGTCGAAGTAGGCCTAGAGGTAGACCGAAGTTTGGGTGGATGGATGGTGTGAAGCAGGCGTTAGGAAGGAGAGACATAAGTGTGAGGGTAGCAAGAGAACGTGCAATGGATTGGCGGGAGTGGAGAATGGTTGTGAATAGATGAGTTGGAGACTGCCCTGGTGTGCTTTCCCGCCCTTGACGTCACGTTAAGAAACGGAATGGTCGAGGGCTGGGAGGGATGGGGGTGTTGGGCGGTCACTATGACTTAGCAGATGTAAGCCAGTTTTACTGTCGGGCTTGCTGCTGGCACTGACTTCGGACCGCACTCCTGACCCAGAATGTGTCTTGCGGAGTCTTCCGGCCAAGCAATTTTGCGCAAAATGGCCAAGTTTGTTTGAATGCAAGTGTACGAGTGGAGTGTGGGATGCAACTTGCCGTCGGCCACCCGTCATCCTGTGGGATTCGGCCTGGTGACTATATCTGTAACCCTGGCACTCTATGGTCCAATGCAATTCTTACCAGTAACCGTGGTTGCTCTGTAGTCTAATGTATTTGCCACCAGTAAGGGTGGAGTGCCATGGTCGCTCTGTAGTCTAATGTATTTGCCACCAGTAAGGGTGGACTGCCATAGTCGCTCTGTAGTATATTGTATTTGCCACCAGTAAGGGTGGAGTGCCATTGTCGCTCTGTAGTCTAATGTATTTGCCACCGTAAGAGTGGAGTGCCATAGTCGTTCTATAGTCTAATGTATTTGCCACCAGTAAGGGTGGAGTGCCATGGTCACTCTGTAGTCTAATGTATTTCCCACCAGTAAGAGTGGTCGCTCTGTAGTCTAATGTATTTGCCACCAGTCAGGGTGGAGTGCCATGGTCACTCTGTAGTCTAATGTATTTGCCACCAGTAAGGGTGGAGTGCCATAGTCGCTCTGTAGTCTAATGTATTTGCCACCAGTAAGGGTGGAGTGCCATGGTCGCTCTGTAGTCTAATGTATTTGCCACCAGTAAGGGTGGAGTGCCATTGTCGCTCTGTAGTCTAATGTATTTGCCCCCAGTAAGGGTGGAGTGCCATGGTCGCTCTGTAGTATAATGTATTTGCCACCAGTAAGGGTGGAGTGCCGTGGTCGCTGTGTAGTATAATGTATTTGCCACCAGTAAGGGTGGAGTGCCATGGTCGCTCTGTAGTCTATTGTATTTCCCACCAGTAAGGGTGGAGTGCCGTGGTCGCTCTGTAGTCTAATGGAATTCTAACAACTAACCCTGGAGACAATTACATTACCCCTGTCACTTTACAGTCACAGCAGGACCAAGGCTCTTTCACCAAGCAGAAAAGGTTGTTCTATGATAGCACTAGGAGTAACATCTCAAGGCAGAAAGAGTGTCTCTATAGTAGCTCCACGGGCCTTTCCTCTCACCTGGCAGAAGGAGTGGCTACAGGGCAGCACCACGAGCCTTATTTCCCAACTAGCAGGAGTTACTACATGGCAGCACCAACACCTCATTTCTCACCTGGCAGAAGAATGGCTCTATGGCAGTACCATGGACATCATCCCTCACCTGGCAGAAAGAAGTGGCCACACGGCAGCACCAAAGGCCTCTTCTCTCACCTGGCAGAAGAGTACATTGCTAAAGGGTGCACCAAGAGCCTCCTCTCACCTGGCAGAAGGAGTGGCTACACGGCAGCACCAAAGGCCTCTTCTCTCAACTGGCAGAAGGAGTACATGGCTAAAGGGTGCACCAAGAGCCTCCTCTCACCTGGCAGAAGGAGTGGCTACACGGCAGCACCAAAAGCCTCTTCTCTCACCTGGCAGAAGGAATGCATGGCTACACGTCAGCACCAAGAGCCTCCTCTCACCTGGCAGAAGAAGTGGCTACACGGCAGCACCAAAGGCCTCTTCTCTCACCTGGCAGAAGGAGTACATGGCTAAAGGGTGCACCAAGAGCCTCCTCTCACCTGGCAGAAGGAGTGGCTACACGGCAGCACCAAAGGCCTCTTCTCTCACCTGGCAGAAGGAATGCATGGCTACACGTCAGCACCAAGAGCCTCCTCTCACCTGGCAGAAGGAGTGGCTACACGGCAGCACCAAGGGCCTTCTCTCCTTTTCGTCGTAGCTGTTGAAGCACACGCCGCATTCTGTGTTGCTGGATTCCATCGCCTTGAACGTCTATGGATCAACTGAAAAAAAAATCGTGTTTATTATTCACCTGACACAGTTGCATAATCAGATTTAACTCTAACTCAGCCAAAAAGGTCTCGGTCACGCAATCACTCAATTCATTAACAAAGTTCTGGTTTATTGATTTTATCCATGAAAATTGCTGATTGGTTATTGCGGAAATAAATAGTATCCTAGAAACATATGAAAAATGGACTTGTGTCGAATCAACAACATTCACTGAACGATGAAAGTCCTGATTAGAAGCAGCAGAAAAAATAACGAATTGGAACATCTGCTCGATGAAACAAAGTGAGCGTTGTGAATTGGCGGTCTTCAAGTAAGCGTTGGGGGGAGAAGCCACGATATCATTTGCAAAATTAGAATACCGTGGAATTTTATACGTTGCAGAATATGGCATATTCTTGATATGTGACAAAATGATTTGGAATAACGAATCCTCAGCACCAAGTACGGTAATAATACAGTTCCGCAAAGACTTATTCCTGGACCATTACACTATTTTTTTTCTTATCTACAGCAAAGAAATAGGGCACACTAGCTACAGAGGTATGCCCCATTGGCCAACGACGTACATTATATATACAAGGTGTTTCGGAATGCTTCGATCAAACTTTCCTCCAATGTTAGGTCAGGTAAAATACTTAGATAAAAAATTACGAAGTCATAAATTCTAATAAGTACAAATGAATCAAAGTTATTGGATGATCGGTATCCAATCCGCTGCATTGGCTGTGGCAAACCAATCTCTTGGTCATCAAGGTCTCCTGACATGGCGCTCCCATAGACTTCTACCTTTGGAGACACCTAAATAGTTTGGTGTACAAAACACCAGTCCCGTCCGAGCAAAATCTCCTTAACAGGATTATTGACGCCTCTGCAAGGATTACTGAAACTCCTGATGTCATCGGACGAGTTCGTCAATCGTTGCACCGGCGCTTTCACGCCCGCATCGCAGCAGATGGGCAGAATTTCTAACATATATTATCAATTAATGCCTAATCTAACTTCCATCTCTATAAATCTCCTTCGTCATAATAAACTTGTTCCGACTTCGGTTTTACATGTCTTCACTGACACGCTGTATTTACTAGCCAACCGATCACCATTGAGTAATCGGTTGGTTAGTAGCGTTACGGAGTGGAAGAAGTGTCCTCTAGATTGATCAGGTTGAAGGTCAAGTTAGGTATAGAGAGATGGTCATTTATGAGTGCTTACGAACCAGGTAGCGAGAAGAGTTGATGAGGAGAAGAAACCAATTTTAGATTAGTCTGAGTGAGTGTACTGAGGTTAGAGGTCAATGGAACGTGGTGGTACAGGAGGACTAGAGTTGGAGAAGTAGTGGTGGAGAATTTGGGCGGGACCTGGTGGTGGAAATTAGCTTGTTTAAGAAGCATGATGTTCCCATGAACACATGAGTAAAGAATGCCTATTGTGTAGTGGTGGATGAAGCGCTTAGTAGATTTCAAAGAGAAGTGGTTGAATGTGCGAATGTTGAGGGTGGAGATTGAAAGGATGCCTGATCATGCACTGGTGAAAGGAAGATTGTGAGTGGAGCCGTGGTGGAAGGGGATCAAAGGAGTGGGAGGAGAAAGAAAAGTAATACAGTGAGCGAAGTGAATGTGGCAAGCCGAGCTGACGAGTTCCATCAGGCGTTGGAGGAGACATTGCGAGGTGGCAAAGCCTGGAGAATGTTTAGGGAGAATGGGAAACGTTCAGTGATGCGCTTTAAAATGTGCGAGAAATGTGGGTGGTGTGCTCGTGTGGGCGGATGTAGGATGAAGGGTTACGACTGGTAAAACGACGGGGTTAAAATATTGGTTGCGCAGACGAGAAGAGCCTTTGAGGAATGGCTGCATGCAAATCGGTGGTGACATCTGGCAACTAAAGAGAGTAACAAAAGTGAAGCGAATGGACAGGAGGGCAATGAGTGACGCTGATGCCGAAGAGGGGTAGTCGGTTGTGTGATCATTTTTAGGAAGAATGAGATGTGGTGGAATGAGGTGAAGAGGGTGAGGAAGAGGAAGATGGGTATGGAAGAGGTGGTGAAAAGTGAAAACGGTCGGTTGTTCATGAATAGTGGTGATGTAGGGATGAGGTATGCTGAGTATTTTGAGGAGTTGTTGAATGTTGAGGATGTCAGAAGGGCTGACATTGCTGATGTGGGTGGTAGTACATGGATGCCGGTTTGGGGAGCAAGAATAGTTGCAGAGGTATTAGAAGTAGGAGAAGCTCCCGTCGGACGTGGTGCCGGTTGGATAGCGCAGTACTTGCATCATTTCGCAGAAACTGAGAGACTCTTCACCTCACTAGCCAGCACGAAATATATGAAGTCGTAAACGTTGTATAAAGAAACAAGTCAAGTGTCTAAGAATTTCAGCACGCAAAACATTAAACAGGCTCGAATTCAGTTACAGTTTACAGATACCTTTGCTGCTACTCGCTCTTATTTCTGCAGAAATGGAGTTCTATGTTTTAGAGCTCTGTATTTCAAATGTACTTGGGCCTGCGATGACGAGCTAAGGCGAATTTGAACATCTGCGGCAGTACAAAAATTGTACATGGGATTATTTACTAAGATCAAATCGTTATCGATATAAGTTAATTGATTTAATGTTTTATAACGAACAATACTGCGGAAAATTTGATAATGTGACAGAAGGAATATATATCATTGACACATGAGAGATGGCGTGGTCACGTCTGTTGGCAGGAGATGGTATTCTAATGGTTCGGCTCTGACTAAGAACGGTAGGTCTTCAGTTTGTTAGATAGGGTATATACATTGATACCGTAAGTCAGTAGTGGATGAATAAGACTGTATTATAAGAGATTTTTGCCCCAAGTTCCTCAGATAATGTCAACATTTGTAGAGGATGCTACTCGGTGTAGAAAACTTCCCTGCAACTAAAGAGATGTGCTCTTTCCTTTTGAGTCCTTCGCTCACAATTACACCGAGAAGCATTGTTTCGTTTCGTTAGCAAGAGGCTGTTCGAAGAATTGAGGTAAACGGTCGCATCTTTCTGTCTGAGAAGTACATTGTTTCCGACTTTCCCACGAATGGCATCAGTGAATAAAGATGATGTCTCTTTCGACGTACAGCTTTTCAATATTCTCACATCTTTAATTAAATCCGTTTTTTGATTTAGCATAAGTTTTTTTTTCTTTGGGCTTCTTGGATGTTATTTTTAATGCATCCTGTTTGGGTACGGTATGCATCTTAAACCCCTCCCAAACCTTGATTGACGTGTAACCGATGTAAGTACCTAGGAAAGAAATGACATTCTTCACTGGTGCAGGTGCTCTGGTACACCTTGTGATGACCCTCGGCTCTAAGAAAAGAGAGAAAAAAAAACGTTTATTCACGAGATGCTTCGCGGTATTCTGGTTATTATATTATAAGATACGCATTAAATAGGATACACATTGAAGATACAAATTCAATTCGGGGCACAATTGTATCGAGTAAAAGTGCTTGGTTCCACACAAAGCTTGCTAGTTCCATGGAACAAACGAGTACGTTCGTGTCTGTCACAGTTCTTTAATGCACACCAAGTTCAGGGTAAGCAAAAGCGGTATCGAGTAGTGTATTATATGATATACATTATATCCGGGCACAACTCTATTGAGTAATGTATTTGGTCGCTTTTAGGACTTGCAAGTTCAATGCCACGAATGGGCCCGTTCATGTTCTCGCCACAGCTGAGGACATCTTAGAGACAGGTATTTAGGGTTATGTTTTTACCCTCTCGTGCATATGGTCCCGATGTATCTACATTTTGTCATCTGAAAAATAAATAATAATAACACCACTAACATTGAAAAGTTTATTCATACACAAACGGCATGGAGTTATAGTTTACAATAAATGTACACACAAATATACACACTAAATCTAAAATTGCGCATAATGACCAGCTAAGACAACCATATCAGCCAATAATAGGCTAATAGCTGTAACTGAGTAACTGGGACGGGGTATGAACGGTAGGGACGCCTCTTGCTTTCCTAGCTGAACATAACAACGTCGGTTCTGGAGGCTTTATGTGTCGCGCTGATAACAAGGTTTCTTTCGTAAATTTATATTTTGGTAAAAGATGAGTTTGAAATTACAATTTTCCTATACCGGCCTTTCATTTTCTTTCAAGATTCGTTGCAATAGGATCATTTGGAATGACGTCGAAGACCCTGGACCAACTGCTGCTGGGAGTATGGAATTGTTCCGTAAATACTTTTCTTATGTATTCATTCTCAAAAGTGTTTCACTCCTTTACCACCACACCACGCATCTCTCAAATGAATCATTTAAAGTCACTTCAAAGTTCAATACTTCATAAAATTGGTCAACAATGTGAAGTATGATTTCTCAGTATTCTTTATATTTGACATAGATGTCATCAATATTTTATTTTACCAGACATTCCATTGCCGATGTTGTCACAGGATCTGTTTCATGCGCCCATCGATTATTTGGTTTGTGAGTCATGACGTGCTTGTAATTTACCCTTATATTATAGGTACATTATAATATAAAAAAAAATGTGATCATTAATTCAAAGTCCCGTAAGATTCACTGAGGAATACTGCCTATTTAATCTGTGTATCAAAATCAAAGTGCCTAACAGACTTATGAACCAATAATTATATATCTGTGGATAGTCAAGTGATTTTTTTTCATCTGTGTGGGCATAAGATTTACTAAAGTGGAAATGTATACATCAACCATTTAATCAAAATTATGGAAAAGTATCGGTATCAGTATCGGCAAGTATCGGCCATTTTTAGTATCGGTATCGGTATCGACCAATTCTTTGTTATCTGTATCAGTACCGGCCAAATTTTCGGTATCGTCCCATCACTAATATTTGAGTTAACATTTATCCGTAGCCACGATACAACGGTGCATTTCATTACGCAGCTATTCTGTGTTTTAATATGGTATCATGATCCCACTGTACATATTATTTAACCAACTAAAACAACAAGGTTCATCCTTCAGAGGACATTTCAAGTCAGAAGAATCCAAACCATTGCCTGCGCGCTTTGGCAAGGCCATCTACGGTTCCTCTAGATGGCCTAAGCCTTGGTGTAGCCTAATGCCTTAGCTCAAGGTCCAGGCAGCGGCGGACACCACTCAGCGATGAGTCTGATCCTGACCTTGAGAACTCGCTTCCCGAGGAAGTCTCCGGCATGTCCGAGGGAAGACCCGCTAAAAAAATAAAGGATTTTTTTCAAGTCTGTCAGGGGCTACGGAACCATTAGCCAGCTGAGCACGGGGGACAGCGACTGCATGCGTTGCTGCAGAGTCAGAGGCTAGTAAACCATTAGCCAGCTGAGCACGGAGGACAGCAGCTGCATGCGTTGCTGCAGTGTCAGAGGCTACGAAACCATTAGCCAGCTGAGCACGGAGGACAGCGGCTGCATGCGTTGCTGCAGTGTCAGAGGCTAGTAAACCATTAGCCAGCTGAGCACGGAGGACAGCAGCTGCATGCGTTGCTGCAGTGTCAGAGGCTAGTAAGCCATTAGCCAGCTGAGCACGGAGGACAGCGGCTGCATGCGTTGCTGCAGTGTCAGAGGCTAGTAAACTATTAGCCAGCTGAGCACGGAGGACAGCAGCTGCATGCGTTGCTGCAGTGTCAGAGGCTAGTAAGCCATTAGCCAGCTGAGCACGGAGGACAGCAGCTGCATGCGTTGCTGCAGTGTCAGAGGCTAGTAAACCATTAGCCAGCTGAGCACGGAGGACA
>SDVV010025126.1:0-12472 GCA_016164225.1 Gammarus roeselii
ATATATGCTTTGAGTTGACATTGAAGATTTTTTTTCTGATTCGAGATCAAAACATTCTCTCAGGTTATGTCGTATGACCCCCACAAAAGTTTGTAAACTTTGCTAGCACTAAATGACGATGCCATGGAGTATCCCCTATTTCACAGTCGTTATTCGCTTATTGTTTGTTGAGTGTATTTACCCTCCGGACAATTTAGAATCGATGAAAACACCAACATACGGTCGTAATATCTAGAGTAAGGCGTGCTTACCGTTTAAAAAAATTATAAATCGAAAAAGTCTGTCATATCGAAATAATAAACAAAATCTGGTATATATGTTGATTATAGATAAATGATAGTTTTTTACAGTTTAGCTATTCATTCGCTTTGCATTTGCTCAGAATAAACATCATTTAAGCAACAGCTATAATTTGCTTCAGTACACAGAATCCGTACACTGTGATATTGAGTCTAATGATGTAGGTTGATCGCATCGACTGTAGTTCCTCACTGCTGCACTGAGCATGAGGCTGACGTTTGATCGCATTGAATGCTGTTGCACACATTTGCCATGAGTTTCACTACAGTAATGCATGCCCAGTCATGGGTTATTTATGTTTTGTTCGATAGGGTTGATTCACGCTATTTCTGTTTAGTTGGCCTCAAAAGTTTCCTGGTTATCGGCATCACAGTTAATCAACATTATTGGTTACAGGGTAAGTTCATGAGTAGCTCTATATACCTATATTCATATGCTATATTTTTTATGTTATCAATGTTTCACGTATTGTAAACAAGTGCAGGGTAATAAAGGTATAAATTTGTCACTATGTAATTTTGGTATATTGTACATTAAAGCGTGTGTTTATCATGCAAGTTAATTTTCACTAAAAAAAATATCTCATTTATGATGAATGATTAACATTGATTAGATTTGACACAGCCAATATACATTGAATTAATATAACCCCGTGATATTGCAAGTGATCTTTCTTTGTTGATCCGCAGATAGGCAATTTTGCCCCAACACCGAAGTTGAGTCGTGCAACATCCCCAAACTTGACGACTCCGGTCAAAGCTATAATGGCCCCGTCATCATCCTGTTCATCTCCCAGTTTTTCGTGGGAGTGTCCATCAGCTCGTACTACAGCATCGGCATCATCTACCTCGATGACAACATCAGCAAAAAGGAGACACCTCTCTATTACGGTAGTGTCATCTATTTGCGATCGAAGCTACATATTTATTAAAAGCGATGGAAGCCTCAAAAAGCGATGAACATAAAGAGGGCACCGTACATTTTACATGATTCATTGTCCAATGGAAGTAGCCTCTACTGTCTTCTAAGAGGGAACTTTGGTTTGTCGACATTTATAAAATTACCGATCTCGTATACGTAGAGTATTATTAGACCGCAATGACCGACTGAATAGCTTGTACAGTTACACAGTCAGTCTCTGGTGAGGTAGTTGGCCGTGCGACCTTGGGGGCCATGGTAGAGAACATACCTCATGCACTGTGGGCGGAGAGACAAGGCCGCCTAATCTTAGCCACCCCCCAACTACTTTGGGTAAATGACGAGCGTATAGAACGTACGAATGTATACGTTGTGATGATGTTAAAATCGTATAAAGAGTACAGTCACAGTACTTCGACTGGTCAAAAAGGCACATCACTCCACCCGCTACCCTCCCCGAGGAGCGAGAACCTTGAATCGAGCAGGAGCTATGGGATCATGGGGGTGGTCCCATTACTCTATTATATTCTCCGGTGTGATTAAACGGCAGTTGATCGCATAAGATTTGTATCATATTTTTTAATGTTGCCGCTAAAATGATATGTTTGGAATGCCTACGAAACATCACGTATGTATAATATTTGATTCATGGGTACCTTTTTGGGTTAGAATGAGGGGCGAGAGAACGAGACCTTCTTCTCTTGCATTGATCCGGGCCTTATTGACCAATATATTGAACTGATAAAAGCTACACATATAAATAATGTAGTTTATTTTAAATTTAACGTTTGTCTTTCAAGTTGTATTGGGAGCCAAGCGTTCGCTCTAAAATCATTTCCGCACGCACGCACTTTCGCCAAATCACTTCAGCTTACTGTCATTGCCGGACACTGTCATAACCGCTCAAAATCTTTCAGCACACGTGCTTTCGCGCTCAACAATGTTTCAGCCCACACGCATTCGCACCACAATCATAGGGGATCCCAGCGTTTGCGCTAAAATTATTTATACCCACGCGTACTATCGCCACTTCACGTCAGCTCCCTTTCAGGACCGGACACTGTCAAAACCGCTAAAAATCTTTCAGTACACGTGCTTTTGCGCTAAACAATGTTTCAGCCCACGCGCATTTGCGCCACAATCATAGCATCCTTCACGCTGAGCAGCCACTGTCATATCAGCCACGAGTCGTACCATTTCACTGGTTATCACTTTAATGAAACTTCAATAAATGTCATAACCGCTGAAAAAACGGCGTTTCTTACCCTAAAAGATACGTACGTTTGCCCCGCGGGTTAGAAACACGTACCCCTAGGTTAGGTTAGGTTGGTAGGAAAACGTTCATTTAAGTGACCACCAGTGAAGTGGTACCTTAGTTCGGTTGGCGGAACAACTCGTGGCTGATATGCCAGTGGCGAATATGACAGTGGCTGGTCTGACTGAGGAATGCTATGGATGTTCGCTGTTAAAAAATGGTACGGTGGTAGTAGGGACATCTTGTGGCTGATATGACAGTTGGCGGAGAAGAAAGGGGTTGATCTGACGTTAGCTCCAAAAGAATTAGGCGCCAGGTATGACGACTCGTTTTATTGCCATAGTGTCATTATTGAAGAAAGTAGAAGCAAATGACACAAGATCGGGTCGCTATACCTGGCGCTAACTTCTTTTACAGCTAACGTCAGATCAGCCCCTTTCATCTCCGCCAACTGTCATATCAGCCACAAATTGTTTTAACTACCTAACTAAGGTACCATTTTTTAACAGCGAACAATCATATCATTCGTCACTCAGAGCAGCCATTGCCATATTTGCCACTGTCGTATCAGCCACGAGTCGTACCATTTTACTGGTTATTGCTTAAATTGAACTATTCCTATCTAACCTAACCTAACTTGGGGGTACCTGTTTTCAACCCATGGGGCAAAGGTACGTGTTCTTACTCGCATGGGAAACATACGTATTATTCTAGGGTACAAAATACCGACAGTGTCCGGTTATGACAGTGTCCGTTAATTAAAGTGGGCAAATGCGCGTGGGCTGAAACATTGTTCAGCTCGAAAGCATGTGTGCTGAAAGAATTTTAGCGGTTATGACAGTGTCCGGCGATGACAGTGAGCTGAAGTGAAGTGACGCTGGTGCGCGTGTGCTGAAATATTTTTAGCGAATAAGCTGGGCTCTAACAAGATCAATTGCTGCTTAACCACACTCAGGAATAGAATGACGAAATGAGACCTCGCCCATGATCCGTTTTCTCCTTGGTTCTAAGTTCTCGCTTCGTGGGAGGGGGGTTGGGGTGACGCGCATACCTCTTCTGTGTCTCTGCATCTTGCCCCTCCATCCCAACCTAAATCAGCAAATGAAGTATCGGCACTTCATTTCTTTGTTTTGGCCAGAAAAAGGTCATGAGAAGTAGCTTGAAGTTTCTCATATTCGTTTCAATATTCACGCTAGGGTAAAAATTAGTACGAGAAGAGGGGGCATTCTTGTCTCTCATTCGTGTCCTGGCCGAATTGATGAGCTGACAAAAAATATACAAATTCGAATGTTGTAGATTTGCAATTTAACTGTTACCTACCAAACTTTATACCATAGCGTCAGGAGTAAATGAAATATGAGCAAATGAAAACAAAGGCAGCTTAGCTTCACTAAGGAACAGACTTATATCACAAGACCTCCGAAGAGTTCGCGCTTCTCGAGGAGGGGGTTGGTGGAGTGACACTCCTACTTGGTCAGTCTGCGTATCGTGCGTATACCTTAAACTGATTTCTTTACCTACGTCGTGTATGATATTCCTAAGAAATTATACTTATGGGCCAACGTAATACATGCACTTACATGCACACACTCGACGGCCATCGATCCTAATACTCTGACTGCATGTCCTTCTAGTAAGATAATCTTGTGAGTGAATCCGTGACAAGACGGGGTAGTAAAACAATATTGTCATCGAAATCATCATCACATTACACAAACTGGATAAAAATTCAAAATTCGTTACCTCAACATGAGTTCCAGGTTTGTCTTCCTTAGTCTATTATATAGCCCATCTCTGTCCAGGAATCTCGATGCTCGTCCGAGTTCTGGGTCCTGTGATGGGTTTCTTCCTGGGGAGCCGATGTCTGTCTCTCTGGATAAACCCCAGCCAGCCTCCTGCCATCAATGAAATGGATCCCCGATGGCTGGGTGCCTGGTGGCTAGGTGAGTGACGGCTGTGATGCGCTTCTCTCTCTGTGCGGTCTGTGCCATCATTTCAGATCACTTAAAGTCATTCAAAAACTGAAGTTCCCTACTAGGCTACTATTGTTTGATTATTTCTGATTTGTCTCTGCATAGACTATAATGCACAACAATTATTGTCCACGATGACTCATAAGCCAGTTGGCAGCGCACTTGCTTGAGTATAGTTGCTTGTGTCATGAAATCTAATTTACCATAATAACTGTATCATATTAAATTTCAAAAATGTACAAACATAAAGACACATGTTTCAAACATTTAATCGCCCAATTTTGAAATTAATTACAATTGGATTCCTCGGTGAAACAGTAATGTTATATGAAAACAAGTGTAGAAATTTACTATGTGTACACATTTCTGTGATGAAGGGGGACTTGTCTAGTCAATAAAACCGATTTCATTGGATGAACATGCATTCATGTACGGACATAATTTAACAACCACTATTTGTCTTATCGCCAGAGATTAATTGGCTTTTGTACTCATTCGTTACCATGATGCGATCTGCACAAATCCCTTGCCAAGTCCCGGCCAGTAAAAGTGTCATCAGCAGAGCCAAGATGCAGGCCTTGAAGCGTGCCTTCCATGACACTTTGGGAACCAATAACTATTTGAGAGTAGTATATGTTGATATACGTCATAATTATATGAGCTTGGCTCAAGGAAGTCTGTGGTATTAATATTTACGCATCACATGCGTTCGCTTTATTCACACAAGACATTTTTGTAAATCTGTCTCCATTGCAATCATGCTGCTTGCTCCCTGCTATTTTCTGGTGGACTGAAAACGTTGAGAACGCAATGAAAAACAATTGAACATCAAGTAAATGTGTACTGTTATTTCTTATCACTTATGCCGCTACTGAGAGTCGGTTATCGACTACCGACCAAGTCTGACCGTTACTGGACAACAAAACTGTTGGTGGCTGATAGCGCCACACTTAGTACACAACACGCATTTCACCGGGCGTCGAGGCTCCCGGAACATTCCCTCCACAGTAATGCTTCGTATTCTACTTCCTATCTGTTTTGATGGGTAGGTTCAAATTTTGATACATAAATCAGTTAGAGAATTGACATCAACCAAAAAGGGAGAAATTGAATATTTTCTCGCATGAGGTGCGCGTCACCAGACATCCTGATGCATAATGTTAACGAGCCACAGTATGATCCGAACCGCTCAATTGAAAGACATTATAGAATTATAATGATAGTGGGAAAGGCAACAAGAAATTTAAAAAAGAGTGTGACGGAAGATCAACGGCCGAGAAGAATAGTTGCATAACTGCGTTTGCGTTCTCATATGTATAATATTAAATTACTGAGGCGGTTAGACCCCTTTGCTTCTCAGCCCTCACTTAGTTTATTGAACATTATTGTAAGCCCCCATACAACCTAATATCATATGACGCTATTCAGTGTATGGTGCATACATCGCAGCGGTACAAACACATCTGAGGTCGAGTAACTGATTTGCAATTTAGTGCAGGCTAAACGTTTTTATTTTTTCAAGCAATTTTGTCTGACCTCACAAGGCGATGAGACATATCGTCATAGCATCACATGGGTCAGCTTCCCATCTCACATATGTTTTCTTTACCGAATAATTTTTTGAGACTATTACTTTATCATTACGAAGGTTCACTATAAATTTCAGTCAAATTATAAGTTATAATATATGATACTGCCATCCAGTCAGAACTTGATGTGCGTCGTCTGCAACGTAAGCACGTTAATCCCATTTGAACCGTCATTCTCGAACCAAATGTTGGTCTCCCTCTGCAGGGTACGTCATTCTCGGCGTGCTTTTGGCAATCGTGGGTTTCCTGCTCTTCTTCTTTCCTCGTCAGCTGCCGTACAGCCTGGCTGCTCAACTCGAGCGTCTCGAGCGGGCCACCATCGAGCGTGGTCTCAAGACTCGACGTTCTATCGAGCACTACCTCAAAATGGCGCAATCCAAGAAGAAGCACACCAAGCCTTCCATGAAGAGTGAGTCCATACAGTATTAGTAAGGGGATAATTTCGAACATGCGTTAGTGTCACAAACTAACCCGTAGCATTGAATCAAAAAAGAGCGTGTCACGGATGAATATTACGATGGTGTGCTGGTTGGCTTTTTTGTCTTTGATTGAGTGTTAAGGACGACTCCTTCCTTTTACTGTTCGCGAAAAGAAAGTTCAAGTCTTCAGTTCCCTCCGTGAAACTGGAGAAGCCTTGGTAGAGCGACGCCAAATTCATTTCAGTTTCACGTCACGCGTGTGGATGAGAGAGCTGAACCGCATGAAAAGTTGGGTTGGATTAAACTATTCGGAGAGCGGTCGGACTATATCCCTCCAATTAGGGCTGGGAAATGCAAAATCTTGTAAACTTCTAATTTTTTTTATTACAGAACCACTCCAGAACTCCTAAAATTATATGGGGTTAAGTATTGTGGCTTATGGAAAATATGAAATTCTTTTTGAGTTCGAAAAATCGAACTCAAAAACAATGAAACAATCAAATTATTCTCTTGAAACAGGAGATCTTTTTACGTGAGGCAAGCTAGTAAGAACCCGCTTAGAACCCAAAACCACATTATCTAGGCCGGAACAAAATCAATTATTCGAGAGTGGGTGATAACTTGTGCAGACTTGTAATATGTTGTTACAATTTAACCACTCAGGAGGCAGAGATCCCGTTTGGGATTCTAATTTGTCTAGCGAAAGGGACTTTTAGTCATCTCCAGATACCCTTTTTGCCCACTAAAGGCAAAAGGGCTAATTTGAAAGCCCAACTCACCTGTTCAACCTCTTAGCAGGCAGGTATCCCGTAAGCGATTACATTTTGTTAATCACCAGACGGTTTTATTCATCTCTGGTGAACTCTTCTGCCGGTAGAGGGGTAAAGACAATTATGCACATGATAAATTCACTTCTAACCACATCATGTTAGGAAACATCCTCTGGCAGTGCTAAAAGCCGTAACGTTCATTAGTGTAAATTAAAGATTCCTGTTTCCTTTGTTCAAAGAGAATCACACAGCGTATTGTGAGAGCAAACAGACAATGCCAACTCCTCGCCAGCGCATTGTTCTCGGCTTTAAAGAGCAATGTAGTGCATGCAAATGAGTCTCTGTGTCACCAGGGCTGGAAATGAAAATAGTTACGGGATCCTACAGCTAAAAGAACACGGACGGAAGCCTGCTTGAAGGACTGAAATTTTATCACTGATGGCTGCACAACAGAGGACAACACTTTCCGTCAGGACTAATTTTATCCAAGGATCTTGGGAACGAAACAGGGCATACCCTAAAATGCTGGTTAATCTAAATCATCCTGTGATGAGTTGCACTTCTTGTATGATATTCACTCTCAAAGTTTGAATAAACGGTAAAAGTTTCATCCATTCCAATATTTACAATATAGTAGCAAAATTTCGTTTCACATAATATCGATTTAGATTGATTCGACACACCTGCAGTCGTGTACAGGCGACAGTCGTGCAAACCTAATGTCGAATACACGTGATGTATATCATCCACGACAACTATACCGGCAGCTCAATTGAACATCTAAAACCGACTTCCGTATAGTCGAACAAGAAACGTGGCGTTTGTGGGTCGATATTGAAAATAAATGTAAGCGCCTAGTAACGCCCAGTAACGATGATATCGTTAATTCTAAAGCGAAAAATAACCAGAACGCTACTTTGTAAACACCAGTACCTTACTGAATAAAGTTTGGCGTCAGAGGTGATATGTACTCATCCTCTCCAAAAGCGTTACCAAGACAATTTTCCATATCACTGATGGATTGCAGTTATATTAGGGGCAAGAACCAAGTGAAATATATTCTATGAAATAAATACGGATGTATTCAGATTCTAGGGTTAATTCTTATAATTTCAATACAGCATGTTAGTCAATTTGGATCTAAAGAAATTCAAAACCTACATAGCTTTTCTTGATATTTCCTAATAGTGAAATATATACTAAAAGGTCGTAGACTTTGTTTCTTCATGTAAAAATACGCTCGGCACTACAACTCGGCTACGAAATGCGCTCCGAAATCGATAACACAATTTCCTGATCTACGATTGAAAGGCATCATCTCTGGTTAGGCAATCTTTGTATTGAAGAGGGTTAGCGACGCTCCAAACCCATGAATTTAGATGATTAGGATGTGACCTGAGCATAAATCACTTCTCGTCCGATATTTTTTTTTGTATGATCAATGTGAAAATCTGATACCCAGTAACTATAAGACAAACGTTGATTTATATGAGTTTATCTATGTTTTTGGATTTTGCAGTTTTTACGACTTAATTTTCTGTTGCGTGCAAATAATTCGATGAGTACTACACTTGCGCAGGTTAAATTTTCTAGCACTTGTCGGATGGAGTGGAGAGGGTTAGGACAATTTGCTAGAAAAATTAAATTCCACAAGAAGGGAAAGTTAGTTTGCTGCAGTCATTGTTTTGTAAATCATGGCGACTGCACATTTGAAATTTAAATTTTCTCGAAATTTTGACGTTGCGATTGAAACGTTGTGGCTGTAATTTGCTCTCCTTTCTTCCTCTGATGTTAGATCCCTCCACGACTTTTCGTTTCATCACTGTTGAAAGGGATGTTTTCCCATATTCGAGAACAATCCAGATCTTTTGGAATCTCATGAACATAACTTAGAGGCAAGTTCTGTTGATTATTTTCAAAGATTGAACTAGTGTACAACATTTTATAAATGATCAAAACTAGCGATTATTATCAAAATATCCAGTGTCACAGATCGATTTCATGGGACGTTTACTATAATCGAACATTCCTGTTAATTTATAAACTGGTGATCAGAGTATTAACTACTTAACAGACTGTGTGAATTAAAAATCAAACGAAACCCGTATTAACTGGAAATGAAAATAGATAAAAGAAGTTTTGAGTGTGCAGACAAATGATTACTAGTTTAAATATAATACGCGCATGGGTAACTCATACCAGATTCCGATGGGGGTCAATGAGAATCAGGTTGATATTACCGCTACTATTTTTTCATCGGTAACATTTATTTATTAGCCCGTTGCTGAAATTTCTACAAAATAAACGACTGAATTCTAACTCGGCTCTACACATCAGACACACTAAGCACATATAACGATCACAATATAGGAGTTGTCAAGTAGGGAATTGCATTGCAATTTATGTCGATTTTGAAAACATCTCACGCATGAATCTACCCGAACGATTTCGTTCCCTTGAATTCCAATGAAGACTGACCGATATTGATTTACGGGCGGGATGGAAATGTCTGATAATTTATTGCATTGGATCGATGATTATGTTTGTGTCTCGACCGTGTTGTCGGATACGAACATACATGATTAATTGACAAAATATAGACGATTTCATTCGGTATGCCGTCGAATGTTACCAGACTCGGCAAACACCTGTAAGCGCTCATAAATACTCCATAATGAAGAGTTTCGTCGTCGATGACGACGATAATGTGCCACTCTGACATACTGGGCAACGTTCAATAGTTTCATTAGCAACTTGAACTGAATCTAAATAATGATTTTACCATTCTTTGAGTCAAAATTCAGTGGATAAAAGTTCGATATATTTTAATCATCCATCATCACTATTAATTAATTTTTTTAACTAGGCAAGTTGAATTATAATGAGCTAAGTCCCCCCCCCACCCACACATAAAATAACAACATTTATTCGCATATTTTAATAACTGCTAATTATTCCTTAGAATATCATGTCAACTCTGACAGGTTGGGTTTAGCTACTGGTAATTTCAACCTCGATAACTTGGTCATGACTGAAAACTACGTTTATTCAACCTAGTATAAAATAGGATCTTCAACCAAACCACTTCCTTGTGTATGGATGATGGGTACCAATTAGGAATTTTTATTGGAACATCTTTTACACCCAAACAAACTCTATAGCGGATCCAACTATGATATGATATTGATTACATTTGATCTTTGTCGACTATTGTTGATACTGTTCACCGCGACAGTATTAACCGCCAAACAAACTTGGACAAAGTATCCCAAAGTGGCAGAATCATGGATGAATCACGACAGAACGTTTTAACCAAGTCCACCACCGTCAAACATCTTCTGAAATGATCGACGTTTGGTCTGAACCACGCTTGCAATAAGTTGGAATTTCGCGCGTCTCCCTACCATCACAGGCACAAACTAGGTAGCCGCATGATGGAGATTATTGCTGAAGAAAGCATCATGTGTCTGTGTAATTTATGAATCAAAAGATCAGGAAAATAGAAGGTTGGTGTAGGAACTGGCATGCATCGATGATACTCGAAACTACTCAAATCAGCCCCTGGAATGAAAGACACCGACCCACCATGTTGTTATGAGATTGTATCGGTTTTGTTCCTCGTTAAGCCATACCTGACCGGTATCATTGCCGCACACCGTTTTCCAACAGTACCAATGCTGGGCATTTTTATAACAGTGCTAGAGCTAATACCGGGCACTATTTTAACAGTATGATTGTCAATGCCCAACACCATTTTTTAACATATATGCTGGAAGCTCAGATCGACGACTAACTGCCAGCAATTCAGGTAAAAATTGTACAGCAGTGACTTAAACGATTCGATTGTATAGCTGTTTACAACTTTTGCTGGAGCTTTGTTCCGTTCCGCGACTACTCCATACGTGGAAAAGTTGTATGTGATGTCGAGGGAGAAACGCTCACCAACGATTTTGTATCCATTAATCCTGCTCTCTCCGTTGGCATCGAGTGTGAAAAGGCTTTCTCGGTCAACCTTTTCCTTACCCTTCATAATCTTCCACACTTCGATCAAGTCTCAACGGACTCGACGGTTCTCCAGCGAATAAAGGTTGATTCCGCGCAGCCCGTCTTTGTATGATTTATTGCGCAGCGAAAGGATTAGTTTGTTTGTCTAAGCTCATTCTTCACTAATTTAACAACGTATTTCTATGATAAGGTGACAAAAATTGAACGGAACACCCAAGATGCGGTCTAACAAATGGGTAGAATCGCATAAGAATACTATGTCTGCTCTTGTAAGAGATAGTGTGAGATATCAAACCTAGCTTTGTATTGCTTTCTTTGACCGATTTGTCACCTTGCTTGCTCCCGTTCAAATCGTTATTAATGATGACCCTTAGATCTTTTCTTGCTCTTGGGCGCCCATGATCAGTTTGTTACTGAGATTGAATACCATGGCTTTGGGCTATGATGACCTGCGTGCATAACTTTAGATTGGCCGACATTGAATTTTATTTGCCACTTTTCTGACCAAGCTTTAAACTTTTTCTGTAAACTCTCAATTTTTCTTACCGAAATTCTAAGATCAGTCTCCGATACTTCTCGTTTTCCAAACCAGTAACTTCATTGTTGTGGGTTCACAAATATTTCGTATCAAGGCATTATGAGTAGGGATATCATTCAGCGCTTGAAATCGACGTTTCTCCTTACCTTACTCAACAGAGCTACCCGAGGCGCTTAAGAGGTTGTGCACGAACAAGATCTGGCTGGGGAACAGCTTCAACACCATTCTAGTGCTCTTAGCTTACTCTGGCTACTGGAGCTTCAAACCTAAGTACCTGGAGACACAATTTCACCAGAGTGCCAGCAGTGCAAACTTTTACACAGGTTAGTAACAATGCAGTATGGAGTAACGCGATTCTACTCCTACATGCGGTTACGAAGAATGAATGTTGAGGGTCATTATGTTGAGGTAAAGAAGCGTTCATCGACCGTTAGGGGCCGTATTTTTAACGGAAATTAAAATGTCAATATTGTTGCTGGATTTGTCGAACATTGGATGTGTAAAGAACCACTACAACTTAGGCACCTAATAGCATTTTGATTTCTCTGTTGAGAAATATTGAGGTTTGTTGTAAAAGTTAGGAGGCTCTTTAGGAATCGAAGTTTCCGATTGATTTGATATATGTATATATTCATATATAAATGTAGATCTGTCTCTCTCTCTCTCTCTCTCTCTCTCTCTCTCTCTCTCTCTCTCTCTCTCTCT
>SDVV010025127.1:0-12472 GCA_016164225.1 Gammarus roeselii
AACGAAAAAGGAAACAATAGGCAGCAAGTTTTGAAAAACTGTAAACGAACAAGGAAACAATGCGTACTTTGTTATCTAAGACTGGATCGAACAAAGAAACAATGGCAGCACGTTATGTAAGACTGGAAACTAACAAAGAAACAATGCATATTATGTTATGTATCACTGGAAACGAACAAGGAAACAATGGTCAGCACGTTATGTAAGACTGGAAACTAACAAAGAAACAATGCATATTATGTTATGTGTGACTGGAAACGAACAAGGAAACAATGGGCAGCACGTTAAGTAAAACTGGAAACGAACAAGGACACAATCAGCGCTATGTTGTGTGAGACTGGAAACGAACAATGAAATCATGAGCAGCCCATTGTGTAAGACTGGAAACAAACAATGAAACAATGCGTACTATGTTATGTAAGACTGGAAACAAACAATGAAACAATGCGTACTATGTTATGTAAGACTGAAAACAAACAATGAAACAATGCGTACTATGTTATGTTAGACTGGAAACGAACAAGAAAACAATAGGCGGTATGTTGTGTAAGACTGGAAACAAACAAGTAAACAATGGTGAGCCCGTTATGTAAGACTGGAAACAAGCAAATAAACAATGCGTACTATGTTATGTAGGACGGGAAACGAACAAGGAAACAATGGGCAGCTCGTTATGTAAGACTGTAAACAAACAAGGAAACAATGGGCTCATAGATAATAACAGGGAAGCAGTGCGCTGCATGTTATGTAAAACAAGATACAGACAGGAGAACGTTGAGGGGAATGTTAGGTAAGATATGAAACGGACTGGAATTGACGGGTAGTATGTTATTAAAAACGGGAAACAGACCAGAAAACCATGGGTGGTACGATATTAAAAACAGGACACAAACTGTGAGATGATGGGCGTCACGATATGGTAAACAGGAAATGAGCGACTGTCAGATGATGGGCGGCACGTCATGGGATACAGGAAGAGAGCGACTGTCAGATGATGGGCGGCACGTTATGGGAAACAGGAAATGAGCGACTGTCAGATGATGGGCGGCACGTTATGGGAAACAAGAGACGGACGACTGTCAGCGGATGGGCGGCACGTTATGGGAAACAAGAGACGGACGACTGTCAGCGGATGGGTGGCATGTTAAGGGAAACAGGAAACGGACGACTGTGAGAGGATGGGTGCCACGTTTTGGGGAACAGGAAGCGGACGACTGCGAGAGAATGGGCGCCATTTTATGAGAAACAGGAAATGGACGACTGTGAGAAGATGTACAGTCCGCTATAAAAAACAGGAAATAGACCAGAAAAGGATGATCAGCACGTTATGTAAAACAGGAAAATTAGTGAGAAACAATTGGCGGCACGTTATGTAAGTCAGGATTCTGACTGGAAATGTTTCATTATTACCATTAAATAATGAAACAAGGTTTCTCGCCCCATCATACGATAATTTGTGTCATTCTGCACCACAGAAATTGTTTGACGCATTAACCAGCTTAAACATTACACAGCCATCATCACTGTAAATGCTTGGCAGACAAACACCAGTGAACGTTTGAGTCCCCGCCACACTAAGCGTTTGAGAGCGAGAGACCTTGTCCGCATCAGAGCTATAAAGGATGCAGCTTTTAGCGTCAGTTTCATCATGCGTTTAGAGTTTTGTCAGTACATGAAGTAACAGTCAACATCAGAGCATAAATACGTACGGGCCTACATAATATATTTCAATTAACAATGACATCGATGAAACTGCAAAAAATAACGAAACTGGAATTTACTTTTTCAGAAATCTTTCACAATTATTGTGGGAGCTCTCAATAACATTGATGGAGGTAGTAGTGATGTCACCCAGGCCAGTTTTTTCTCAAGCCCTCTTCCCTCTACGTTTAATTACCTCCACGTTCGATGGGATGCGTTGAGCGCGTATTTAGTACATATTCTGTTCTGTATATTGTCTGGAAAATAACGCATGGGGTCATTTCTAATCGTTGGAGGCCGTGAAACTCCAAGTGTTAAAAAATGACAACTGCCTCTATGTAGAGCAAGTGATCCAACACCTCGGCGGAGATGCTTCGGGAAAGTGCGACACTACCTCTGGCAGCATTAGTGAACCATTGGTAGTCAACAGGATGTAATCACTACCTCTATAAGCCATAGCAAACCATTGATAGTCAATAGGATGTAATCCCTACCTCTATAAGTCATAGCAAACCATTGATAGTCAATAGGATGTAATCCCTACCTCTATAAGTCATAGCAAACCATTGATAGTCAATAGGATGTAATCACTACCTCTATAAGTCATAGCAAACCATTGATAGTCAATAGGATGTAATCCCTACCTCTATAAGCCATAGCAAACCATTGATAGTCAATAGGATGTAATCCCTACCTCTATAAGTCATAGCAAACCATTGATAGTCAATAGGATGTAATCCCTACCTCTATAAGTCATAGCAAACCATTGATAGTCAATAGGATGTAATCACTACCTCTATAAGTCATAGCAAACCATTGATAGTCAATAGGATGTAATCCCTACCTCTATAAGTCATAGCAAACCATTGATAGTCAATAGGATGTAATCACTACCTCTATAAGCCATAGCAAACCATTGATAGTCAATAGGATGTAATCACTACCTCTATAAGCCATAGCAAACCATTGATATTCAATAGGATGTAATCACTTAAATCACTATAAGGACCTCGATATACGTGATTGGAACACTGGGAGTGACGTCATCCGGCTGCCTCGTCACAAGAATTGTATCACTCCGTGATTTGAATATTGAGAGTGACTTCATCCGGCTGCCTCGTCACGAGGATTGTATCACTCCGTGATTTGAACATTGGGAGTGACTTCATCCGGCTGCCTCGTCACGAGGATTGTGACACTATGTGATTGAAACACCGGGAGTGATTTCATCCGACTGCCTCGTCACGTGGATTGTTTCACTCCGTGATTGAAACACGGGTCGACTCGACTTTCATTGTTTCCCCCCTTCTTACTCACCATATCCAGCTCCGAGATCTGTCCCATGCTGCGCACCTCCACGTCAATCTCCACCACTGTTGGAGACCCTAGTTGGGGATGATACAGGCTTACTGTCAATTTTCAGCATTTGATACACAAGAAAATTAAATTTGTGTGTGTGTTCCTCGGCTTTTTGCCCACTTCAGGTTACCTAATCCAATTCCAGTCCCTCCTGCAAAAGAACTAATTTCCCTGACGAGTAACAGTATTATTCAGAGGTTGTATTTAATATCAAAGCATACATTGTAGATGCGAAACACAAAGGGATTTTCAGAGCAAAATTTGTCCAACAAGCATATGCATACTGAGTTAGAATAAATCATATGAATAGTTTAGATTGTAATGCGTTTCAGTACAAAAGTTAATTTGGTATCTAAGTACCTTGTGAGCTATAACTCCTTGACTTATATTGGACTGAATTTAGTGTTCTTCGTTTCCAGCGGTCATTTTCTATGGTGCAGGATGTTGGCCGTCTGTATCTCACTAATTCAGTTCTATTAATGCCCAACCAATCACTAAGACTGGTAACAATAAATGATATCTGTCAATAAGTTCCATAAAACGGCGCACATTCATGCAGACGAAAATAGCCTTCGTCGCTCATTTTGAATCGATACTACGGTACAGCTATGCACTTATTCCCTAATAAGATTGTGCATTTCTTGTTCATGTTGGACAAGTGTGTGTTTTAGTCTACGGTAAACATGCTAAGCATTTCAGTAAGTCCTAAGCCGTCAGTTCCAAATTAATTGTGTTCGAGGCCATAAATGTTAAAGGTACACAAATTATCCCTTTTATTCGGTTATTTATGTAGTTATATATACCCAGACACCATGGGTATATCGTTAAAGGGTTGTTCATCGTTGAACAAAATATGTTCAACGTAGATTAAAGCTCCTTCAACAACTTTTTATCTTGTTGTATTTGCTATACCAACCCTTTAGATAGTTTTTGAATTTTATTTCGGTTTCTTATATCATGGAGTTACTTCATAGAGGAGTTACTTCAATATGGAGTTACTTCATCATAGAGTTGCTTTATCATGGCGTTACTTCATCAAGGAGTTACTTCATCATGGAGTTGCTTCATCATGGATTTACTTCATCGTGGAGTTACTTCATCACGGGGTTACTTCATCATGGGGTTACTTCATCATGGAGTTACTTTATCATGAAGTCACTTCATCATGGAGTTGCTTCATCATGGAGTTACGTCATCATGCAGTTACTTCATCATGGAATTACTTCATCATGTGGTTTCTTCATCATGGAGTTACTTTATCATGGAGTCACTTCATCATGGAGTTACTTCATCATGGAGTTACTTCATCATGGAGTTGCTTCATCATGGAGTTATTTCATCACAGAGTTACTACATCATGGAGTTACTTCATCCTGAAGTTACTTCATAATGGAGTTCCTTTAGCGTGGAGTTGCTTCATCATGAAGTTGCTTCATCATGGAGTTACTTAAGATTAAAATGGAATCTTAAACTACACCTCTGAAATATTTCACGAGGTCAACATTTTTATTTGTAATTTGAACTTTTCCCAGTCAACTATTTGTTAAGCAGAAAATTAGGGTATATAAAACCAATAAACTTATTAAAATGGGGAAAATATGATGGCTGGACCATGAAACCAGGTAGTACCAAAAATTTCATACAAAATGGTTTGAAAACTGGAAAAAGATTCCTAGTAACTTTGTCGTCTCAAATAACGGATTTACCGTATCTTATATGAATGTATGCGTTTGAATTATGTTCAAAACATTGTTTCATGTGCCCAGTGATTAGTTGTTTGTAGGGCATTTACTATAATTTTCCCTTCAATTTTTTCACTTGCTGGTTTCGCCTCTCGAAACGAGCCCATGAAGAATCTTACCTCCAAAGGCAGGGCGCAGTTTGCTGTCATATCCTCGCAGGAGGTTGTCTAGCAGCAGCGAGATGTTGCGGGTGGGGGTGACAGGCCGTGTGAGGCCATCTCTGAAGGAGTGAGTGAGAAGGGGTGAGAGTGGAGGGGTGAGAGTGGAGGGGTGGAAGTGGTGGGGGAGAGTAGAACGGTTAGAAAGGAGGGGTGAGAGTGGTGGGGTGAGAATGTCGGAATGAGAGTGGAAGAGTGAGAGAGGAGAGGTGAGAGTGGTGGGGAGAGAGCGGAAGGGTGAGAGCGGTGAGTTGGCAGTGGAGGGTAGGAGTGAAGAGGTGAGAATGGCGGGGTGAGAGCGGTGGGTGAGAGTAGTGGGGAGAGAGTGAAGGGTGAGAGTGTTTGGGTGAGACTAGGGGGCGAGAATGGTGGGGTGCGAGTTACAAGGTGTAACAACAAATACAAGAAATCAGATATTCATAAAGGCAATTCTGCGCATCCTTTGTCAAAGGGAATCTCCCAGAATCCGCTAAGAGGGACTCGCTCGGTGTAACCTCTCGCTAGTCACACTGGATACTATGCTGATTATGTGCCGAAGAGCAGCCCGGGGTTCTGTGACCTTCTCGAGGTCCCTGTCTCCTGCCCCACTCTATTGTTATAAGGGTGGGGAAACTGCGACGAAAGGCCGTTGACTTGGCTATCCATGCCCTCTCCTGTCACACTATGCTGCCGCTTGATTCACTGTGTCATGAAGCGATACTGCCTACCCTCTCTCACCTCGAGCAATGGACAATTTCTCTCAGGCTGGCAAAAAACGGCACATCTTGGTTCTGCCAGAGCGGGTACACAAGTGTTGTGGCCGGAGTTGGTATGCTGACAGTGTTGGGGACTGCACAGGGCAGGCCCTATTAGCCCACCATGCCTGATTAAGCCGTTACAAACTACGTCTTGTAATACATCGGACTCGTTTCACTCCACTTCACTCGACAGAGTGGTGGGGTGAGAGTGGAGGTGTGAGAGTGCTGGAGTAAACGTGAAGGGTGAGACTGGAGTATTGAGAGTGATGGGGTCAGAGAGGAGGCGTGAGAGTGTTGGAGTAAAAGTGAGGGGTGAGACTGGAGTGTTTAGAGTGGTGGGGTGAGAGTGGAGATGTACGAATGTTGGAGTAGAAGTGAGGGGTGAGACTAGAGTGGTAGAAGTGGAGGTGTGAAAGTGTTGGAGTAAAAGTGAGGGGTGCGACTGGAGTGTTGAGAGTGGTGTGGTGAGAGTGGAGGTGTGAGAGTGTTGGAGTAGAATTGAGGAGTGAGATTGGAGTGGTAAGAGTGGAAAGGTGATAGTGGTGGGGTGACGGTGGAATGGTGAGAGTGGTGAGGTGAGAGTGGTCAGGTGAGAGTGGAAGGGTAAATGTACAACACCAATGCCGTATTTTTTTGTTTTGAAGTGTCAATGAAAAATCTTTCCAATGTTGTCAAGCAGCTGCAATTAAATTAAAAATTAGGTGATGATTTAATTGGGGTTTGTAGCTGTAGATAGAATTATTATCATTATTCTAGAACGACAATTCTTGACAGCCAAAGAATTTGGAGTTTTTCGAATCATTAATCCAGCTGTAGGGCTCGATAAATTATTGATAATAATTGCCTTACGCAGAGCGCTGGCTAAAAACCAATCCCGTCTTAGAAGACCTTCGTCGAGCATCGGCATCAAATTAACGACATTCGTATAAGTGCCTCTATCTTCAACGACAACGAAAATATGCACTCGTTTGAGATTTGTTTCACGATTTACTTGACCGTTTTCATAATGACGTGGCACTTCCTGAAGCTTGTATTAGACGAGTATTTGCAGACTGAACCATCCTGTGAACTGTTAGTTGATTCGCATCATTTGTTGCTCAAAACCCTAGATCATGGAACCGTGGCAAGCATTAATTTATTTTGGTTATCTTGGCCATACCCCTTATGGCTAAAACATCGCAAGGTAGAATTTCGCAAAAGTTTGAGTAGACATATGGAAATATAGAATGTATCAAACACTAAGGGTCTCATCTGCAGCATCAATAGTCATTACAACAGCATTGAATGACAGCTAATATAACAGCTGTATTAATGACAGCTAACATAACAGCTGTATTGATGAGTTAACATAACAGCTGCATTAATAACATCTAACATAACAGATGTATTATTGAGTTAACATAACAGCTGTATTAATGACAGCTAACATGACAGCTGTATTAATGAGAGCTAACATGACTGCTGTATTAATGAGAGCTAACATAACAGCTGTATCAATGAGTTAACTTAACAGCTGTATTAATGACAGCTAACATAACAGCTGTATTAATGAGTTAACATAACAGCTGTATTAATGACAGCTAACATAACAGCTGTATTAATGACAGCTAACTTAACAGATGTATTGATGAGAGCTAACATAACAGCTGTATTAATGAGAGCTAACATAACAGCTGTATTAATGACAGTTAACATAACAGCTGTATTAATGACAGCTAACATATCAGTTGTATTAATGTTAATGACCTTTTAAACATTAATCTTGATGGTCGAGCTTATTTAACGAATAATCTCTATCGGCTCAGAGGTTCACGGACGGGGCCCTCATCCACGTAAAATATTCAGTTTGAATTATTAATTAACTCAAGGCCTAGAATTAACCAGGGCTTATGCCTGGCAACGGCGGCATTGTTCATTTGTACGGACGCTGGTATGAGTGACGGCTGACATGAGTGACGGCTGACACGAGGACGGCTGACACGAGGGACGGCTGATATAAGTGACAGCTGACATAAGTGACGACTGACACGAGGAACGGCTGACATGAGGAACGGCTGACATGACTGACGGCTGAAATGAGAGACGGCTGACATGAGTGACAGTTGATATGAGTGACGGCTGACATGACTGACATCTGACATGAGGGGCATCTGACATGAGGGACATCTGACATGAGTGGCGGCTAACATGACTGACGGCTGACATGACTGACATCTGACACGACGGACGGCTGACATGAGGAACGGCAGACTAAGTGACGGCTGATATAAGGAACGGCTGACATGAGGAACGGCTGACATAACTGACGGATGAAATTAGAGACGGCTAACATGAGTGACGGCTGATATGAGTGACGGCTGACATGAGGGACGGCTGACCTAATTGAGGACTGACATGAGTGACGACTGACATGAGGGACGGCTGACATGAGGGACAGCTGACATGAGTGACGACTGACACGAGTGGGGGCTTACATAAGAGACGGCTGACATGAGTGACGGCTGACATAAGGGACGGCTGACCTGAGTGGGGACTGAAATGAGTGACGGCTGACTTGAGTGACGACTGACACGAGTGAGGGCTTACATAAGAGACGGCTGACATGAGTGACAGCTAACATGAGGGACGGCTGTCATGGGTTAGGGTTGAAATGAGTGACGGCTGACATGAGTGACGGCGCACATGACTGACGACTGACATGAATGACGGCTGACATGAGGGACGGCTGACATGAGTGACGGCTGACATGAGTGACAGCTGCTGAGTGACGAATAATAGATTAGGAAGCGTGGTGCATGTTACTGGCAATATTGATAGAGAAGAAAAAATTGATCTGGAATATAGGTCAGCTAAGCTGATCGATAAAGTAAATATAAATATTAAATAATTGTATCGTATTGAATGCATGTATAAATTAGATCAAATGAAACGGACATAGGCAATGTAGTTGACATGTACAGTTATGGATATTGACTGGCTACCAATGAGTGGTATTTTTTAATACAATTATTCTATTTTGACTAAAATCAGTACTGATAACATGAAAATGTCTCACTATTTGTGTATTAATTATAATACAAGTTTGCACAAACTCTTCATAGTTGGTGAGTTACAGACACGTCGATCCTACAGTGAGTTACAGACACATCGATCCTACAGTGAGTTACAGACACGCCGATCCTACAGTAAGTTACAGACACGTCGATCCTACAGTGAGTTCCAGACACGTCGATCCTACAGTGAGTTACAGACACGTCGATCCTACAGTGAGTTACAGACACGTCGATCCTACAGTGAGTTACAGACACGCCGATCCTACAGTGAGGTACAGACACGTCGATCCTACAGTGAGGTACAGACACGTCAGGCCCGAAGGATTTGAGATTGATCAATTCAGTCCTGGTGCCGTAAATTTTTTAAATGGAATTTCTTCCTATCCACCGTTACAAATAACGGTATTTCACAGTCAGTACCCTCAAGATTAAAGTTGTCTTTACAGACTGGTCAGCGAGGGCCCTTATAATTATTATGAAAATGTAGTACTTTATTGATTAGTCTTGCCTTTAATTCTCTTTATCACAACACGGGAGAGGGAAACTAGTAACCTGAAAATGAACTTCTGGAAAGGGCTCCTCTGCACCTGGTGGGCGTGGAGAGGAGCGATGGAAGAGAAGTTGAGGGGAGGTGTCCCTGCCGCCGCCCTGTGGGGAAGAGGGGAGACTGTGTGTGAGTGGTTTGGGTGTTGAGGAGACATTTCTGTAACCGCCCTGTGAGAAATACGGGAGACTGTGTGAGTGGTTTGGGTGTTGAGGTGAGGCGTCCCTGCATCAGCCCTGTGGGGTAGAGGGGAGATTGGGGAGTGAGCAGTTGGGGTATTGATGGGGGCGTCACTGCATCCACCATAGGGGGAAGAGCGAAACTGTGGGTGAGCGGTTGAGGTGTTGAGATGAGGAGGTCCCTGCAGTCACCCTGTGGGGGACAGCGGAGACTGTGAAGAAAGAGGTTGGGCTGTTCAGGAGAGGCGTGTCTACAACAGTCATGTGGGAGACGGGAAAACTATGGGGGAAAGATTGAGGCGTAAACAAGACAAATAATTGTCCATGAAAACAATGCAATGAAGGCAGACGACAAGATTGCGTTGACCGCCCACCAAGAGGACAAATTGATGAGACGAGACACAAATGATGCCGTCACTGCCAGATGAGTCGGTCTCTTTCAAAGTCATCTCTTCTCTTATTAAGTTCACGCGTGGGCACAAATCCTGTTCGTACTTAGTGTTAACATCACTCCACCATCTTCTACACTCACTCTGGTCATGCAATCATCCGTGGCAATCCTTCACGCTCTGGTCATGCAATCATCCGTGGCAATCCTTCACGCTCTGGTCATGCAGTCATCTGTGGCAATCTTTCACGCTCTGGTCATGCAGTCATCCGTGGCAATCCTTCACGCTCTGGTTATGCAATCATCCGTGGCAATCTTTCACGCTCTAGTCATGCAATCATCCGTGGCAATCCTTCACGCTCTGTCCATGCAACCATCCGCGACATCCTTCACGCTCTGGTTATGCAATCATCCGTGGCAATCCTTCAAGCTCTGGTCATGAAATCATCCGTGGCAATCCTTCACGCTCTGGTCATGCAATCATTCGTGACAATCCCTCACGCTCTGGTCATGCAATCATTCGTGACAATCCTTCACGCTCTGGTCATGCAATCATCCGTGGCAATCTTTCACGCTCTGGTCATGCAATCATTCGTGACAATCCTTCACGCACTGGTCATGTAGTTATCCGTGGCAATCCTTCACGCTCTTGTCATGCAATCATCCGTGGCAATCCTTCACGCTCTGGTCATGCAATCATCCGTGGCAATCTTTCACGCTCTGGTCATGCAATCATTCGTGACAATCCTTCACGCACTGGTCATGTAGTTATCCGTGGCAATCCTTCACGCTCTTGTCATGCAATCATCCGTGGCAATCCTTCACGCTCTGGTCATGCAATCATCCGTGGCAATCTTTCACGCTCTGGTCATGCAATCATTCGTGACAATCCTTCACGCACTGGTCATGTAGTTATCCGTGGCAATCCTTCACGCTCTTGTCATGCAATCATCCGTGGCAATCCTTCACGCTCTGGTCATGCAATCATCCATGACAATCCTTCACATTTTTGTCATGCAGTCATCCGTGGCCATCCTTCACGCTCTGGTCATGCAATTATCCGTGTTAATCCTTCACGCTCTAGTCATGAAATCACCCGTGGCAATCCTGCATGCTTTAGTCATGCAATTATACTTAGGCTCCTGTCAAGGTGTGGATTTGCATGTGATATTTTTTCTCCATTGGCAGGCGTATGAAGGCAATGTTGTCTTCTTGATGTAACAGGATTCCAATAGCAAAGCACGAACAGCTGCTGTCACATACCGGATCAATGTTCCATTCGATGTTGAACAGTTTCGTGTCTTAACCTTATGACAAATTTGCTAGCATGTTGCAAATATTCTTGGTTCTAGATATCTACTGATGAGACCTAAAACATACAATCATACAATCCAATCAGAAACTACTGTTTGAAGTTTGTTACATTTTACCAGTGTGGGCATTGACAGTGGGAGTCCTCTCGTTGAGTCGCTTATCAATTGTTTCTTACCCCGAGCAATAAGTCAGCAAAATATCGCGTGGTCCGCCAGACCATGCGCTCTTGGTAGGTTTAGTCAAGCACTCTTGGTAGGCCTTGTCAAACACTATTGATAGGCCTGGTCAAGCACTCTTGGTAGGCCTTGTCAAACACTCATGGTAGGCCTGGTCAAGCACTCTTGGTAGGCCTTGTCAAACACTCATGGTAGGCCTGGTCAAGCACTCTTGGTAGGCCTTGTTAAACACTCATGGTAGGCCTAGTCAAATACTCTTGGTAGGCCTGGTCAAACACTCTTGGTAGGCCTGGTCAAGCACTCTTGGTAGGCCTTGTCAAACACTCATGGTAGGCATAGTCAAGCACTCTTGGTAGGCCTGGTTGAGCACTCCTGGTAGGCCTGGTTGAGCACTCCTGGTAGGCCTAGTCAAGCACTCATGGTGGGCCTAGTTTCAAATGGCAACCAACTTAGGATCACAACTACTGTTTTAATCCCCGTAGTCCTCCACGAACTCCAGTAAGATGGCATCAACTGGAATCCATACATATTTATTTATGGCATCCGATTAAGTAAGCCGTAAAATAAAATATATTCGTAGCATACCTGTACAATCGAAACTTTCTCATGCCTAGTATTTTTTATGATATGTTTTCGAGGAAAATAAACAAGAAATATATCATTACATTAATCTACTAAAGGAAAGTTATCATATTCAAAAGAAAAACTATGCCGCATTTATGAAAAAAATGCTGCCAATTGTTACCCATAACATATCTTATAATATAAGTGAAAGGGGTCCCTGATTTCCACTCCCGTCGATGACCGAACGTTGGGACCAGCGTATAACCTAGTATATAAAAGTTTTAATTATCAACGGGTAACGGAAACAATAAACTGAAAAGGGAATCCGGTTTCATAATTCCAATCCTGCTCGGTCTATAATTCAATAATTTAACCGTTTATTCAACGACACAAAAAATATTTAACATTCATTCTGGCATACCGAAAAACAAGTGAACGAAGATTTAATAAGTGTGGAGGGAGCAGTGAGTGTGGGGAAGATCCAGTGAGAGTTTAGGGAGCAGTATGTGTGGGGGAGATCCAATGAATGTGGAGGGAGAAGTGTGTGGGGGGGGGGG
>SDVV010025128.1:0-12472 GCA_016164225.1 Gammarus roeselii
GGGAATCTTTTTTTCCTGTTCTTATGCTAAGTGATTAAAATAAATGCAATGTAAATCTTCTTCTTCTTCTAATCATATACTCATTATTTCAAATCAATCTAGAGTGAATCTTCCTTTTCTGATCACATGCTGAGTGGTTTGAATCAATAAAATAAAAAATGTTCACGTCAGTACATTGTTTAATCATTTTGAATGTTTTTATTCCCGATATAAAATATAATGGTAATGTACCGCGATACATGTATCGCCGATACATGTATCGGGTACCGGTATCGCCTTGAGAATTTGTAAAGTATCGGGTACCGGTATCGCCTTATATGATTTTGATGTACCGCAGTACCGGTATCGCCTTTGTACCGATGCCCATCTCTGTACAGATTTACCGGTACTACAGTGTAACACATACGTCCCTAAAGCCAATCTGTCAAACATAAATGAAGATTAGTTTTACATACACGTTTCTACAAGTACTTCGCAAAAATGTGCTTGCAATGAATAGAAAAATAATGAACGTATTCGTAGGTATTTGAAATTATAGTGCAACCACAATACTTAGGAAATGGAAATATTCAATTTTTAAAGTCACTGAATTAAATTATACTACTAGAAGTGCAGCCGATTTTCGGGTAAACACTTCACGAAGGAGAAATAATGTAGCACAAGCATCGCAATTATTAATTGTCCGTCAAGAAAATGTCACAACATTTATCCGGAAAACTACGTCAGGAAACAAGCCGGTTCACCAGCTTCAGGCTGTAGAGGCATCCCTCATTCGAGAACGAATAAGATCCTACGGTATTATTTTGTGTAATTTATAAGGAAAAAAATATTGTCTGACTCAGGAGAAGAAAATCTGAACACGGAGATCATTCGTAGGACATAAAAATGAGTCAGCTTGCCAATCAAAGGGTAAGAAACCTGCATTGGATTATCTCCTTTTACAGTCGTTTAAGACACTCAACGACTGACAATTTAATTGCGATGTTTCAATTTGATCCCCTTTATTCAATGTCATATGTATACAATATAATTTCATTCATGAAGCTCAATGACGGAGAATAATACCCAAATTTGAGTTGTTGCAAACGCCAAAAAGCTGAACTCAAGACTGATGAAATTAAAATATAAATAGTACTTTAAGTGCCATAGACAATTGTTGACTGAATTCTATATTAAAATTGCTCTACGCATACGTACCGATTGCATACGTATGCGACGGAGACTAATATAGGAAGAGCGCGCACGGCTGCCTGAAAACAGTGACGCAGTGTTAGCTCACGGGTGCGAGACGCGTACGGGACGAGAGGTTGGCACGGTGTGTCTCCCCGTTGATGAGATGCTGTTTCGCCTCCTGAAAGCTAGAACAATTGCAGCAAATTGCACCAACATCATTTGCAGGTTTTATTGCATGTAAATGAATGGAGAAATTGTTAATGGCTACTCTAATTGTTTGTATTAGAATTAACCTTCAGCTGTTGCGGTATTAGAAAACACTGAATATATACAGATCAAAAATGACCGAATTGTCTTCGTAGACTAGCGTTGGTCACAGGATGATTCATCTCCCTCCGGTCAGTAACTAAATTTGACTTCAATTCACAGTGGCAGAATTAATTCATCTGGGTATGGTCAATTCATCAGCATTGCATGTTTAACAAGATATTTTCAGTTTTGGTTCAACCTGTATCGTTGTTTCATCAATACTGTCACACAACTCTATTTAGATAACATAAAAGTTATGTCATAATATATATTCACAAACCCAACGATGGGGACTACATCTTAGCTCCATATCAACTGTACCAGCTTAGGTACAATCACCGAAGCAGAAACATTCATAACTCAGATACCATCAGCAATTTATCCATTGTTATTAGTCAGATGTTTAGCCTGCGCGTGTGTGATCAATCTAAGCACACATATGATGTTTGGTAATTGATTCTTTTTATAAAACACTATTGCTCATAAAAGGAGTGTTTAGGCTCAATAGGATGTCATGCAAGTGACGCGTTCTACTACCGAGTCACTTGCACGACAAACTGGAGCCACGCGTACCTCCATTTACCACACTCTGTTTGCAACTAACCCCCATTCGAAGCCACGCTCCAAATGCATCGCATCACGGTGCTTTGTACACGCAACTATGCTGCGCTCCTCTCAATGGCACTCAATGATCTCGACGCTATAACTAGCCCATCTCTATTGCTGGATCCATTCATCAGAGTCTCGCGGCTGCCTCTGTCTAACAACAGGCCTTATTTGGTCATCTTATAACCTGGAAAAATATTACATCCAATATGTAGGTATTGCGACTGCTTTTCAAATAAGTTGACAGGCAATGATTGAATCAACCACAGATTAACGGAATAATTTATTTCACAACATCTGCTGAGCCCCTACCTAACTGAATTAAAAAAAATTGCACAATTATTTTTCAAGTAGTAGGTATTTTTTGTTATAGTACTTCGCGTACCGATAACGTTCAAATAAATATGCTGTAGGATACAATATTTTATCGGTATCCGTGATGGTTGTGTGGGGCAGTTATATACCATGAGCTAGTCATTGCATAAGTAATAACACATAAGTTTGCCCTGCGGGTTGTAAATACCTACCCTAAAATAATACGTACGTTTGCCCTGCGGGTTGGAAACACGTATCGTTGCCCCGGCGGTTAGAAACACGGTGCCCTATTAGGATAGGTCGGGTAGGAAGGTTCTAACAATGCTCGTACCATAGTCAACAAATATATCCACCTGCACGCAACATAACGTAACACGTCGGCACGGAGCCACTCCCCTGCAGTATTAAACAGCGCCTGTGTGGCCACAACAGTATACACTCTGATTTCGTATCATACTCTAGAAATTACATGGGTTCATAAAACGGTCATCATTGACAATTCTGGAGATTCATGGTGCAACCGTACGCAGCATTTCAACGACAGCCTTTTGTCACGGATGTGGCATAATTTCAATTGAAATTATTGCATGGAAAATTTGAATCATGGAAGCGCATTCATAATATAAGCATCTTATACTAATATATCTATGTATGCAGTGACCTAATTTATATTTTGATGTATGTAATTTGAGAGGACCCGACCTGTGTCGGGCAACCGTGCAAGATATCAACGTTAGATAGTTGATTTGATTTGATTTAGGCCTCATTTACACCAGAGCCTCAACGCACGCTAGATAGTATTTACTAGTCGTACCAAACTGAAGTCATTCTCAATGGGAATAAGATTTTCACAAATTTTCAATGGGATTAATTTTTTTCACTCATTACATGGGAGGAAGAATTCTTATCAACCAATGTACTCTATAAGCTGAAGATTATTTGTTGGTGAACTTTCACTGCAACTATAAATAGCGTAGGCACAGTAGCAAAATAAAATTCGTTTATGGTTAGTCTGTAACCGCAATCACATATTCGGCTTTTCCCACGTGGAATTTAACTTCATACAGAAATTTCTTACATTACTATTTGTTGACAAAGCTCTTTTATGGGTAATATTAATTAAATTGTGAAGGTGGCGGTCTCTCGGAGTTTGTTCTCTTGGAGGCCGATCACCAAAGGTTTATGGGTGGCGATTAAGGATAGTAATTCGTCTTTCTTATTTCCGAGTCCCTGGCAGTTCCACTGGAGTATTTTGGTGTTCATTTTGAAGGCTGTTCGCACTCTGACCTTGATGATCTAGAGTGGTCACGATATTTGCTGGAGCTTTTGTGGTGTTTGCGTTTTTGAGTTTGCCCAGGAGTTCCGGGTCGTGTTCAAGGGAGTGTCCGCCTTCGGTGGAAGGCGGTCTGCTGTGATAGCTGCGGTCGCGGCTGCGAGGGCTCTTGTGGGAGGACGAGGGTTTGTGCTCTTTATGTTTGATGATCTATAAAATAAATAATCATCCATCCACCTCAATCGTTGAACGTTATGAGGAAGTGGGTGGGGAATGGTGCCGATCTTCTCTCCCGGGTAGGACGGTCATTTTGGGAAGAGCGCATAGAGACTACAGCCTCTCGTCCCTCGACCCCGTGATCTGTCTGGTATTGGAGAATCGCTATCTCAGTCTCCTCCTCTGGGCAATCTCTGCGTTCGGTGGGGTGTCCGTCTACTTTGCAATAAAAGCAGTGCTGTTCTTCGGACTGGCACGACTGGGGATCTTCCCATTTGTCGTGGTCGTCCTGGGAGCAGTATGAGCATCTTTGCTCACCACTACAGTTTCCTCTTGTATGTCTGTATTTCTGGCATTTATAACATAACATCGGACGTCTCTCAAATGGTGTAACCTTGGTTTTGGTGACGCAGAAAGGAATATCTAGATATTTTGGTGGAGCAGGGCAGTTGAATTTTAGTATTAGGGCTGTGGTAGTCTCTTTCCTTGGTGTGATCTTCGGTGCGACCTTCGCTTCGAGAACGCAGTCTTCGGATTGAACGAGTCCAGTGATGTACTCCTCGATTTCCTCCTTCGGGATATCTTCAAAGTAGATCAAACCTGAACTTGTAGAGAAAGTCGGGTGTGGCACTATTTTGCATGGTTTTTCACAGAGTCTAATTTTAGAGAGAATTGTGTCATTTCGAAGTTTTGTCTACTCCGATAGCAAAGCCTTCATCGTTGCTGGTGGCGACGCTCAGGACTGGGCGGCCAGTGAAAGAGCCCAGCACTTTTCGCAGAGTGTATAGACAATTATCCGGTCTATCGTCGGCGTCGAACGTGATCTTCAGGTGTTTGGGAAAGGTATGACTATTCTTGAACAAGTTGGGTTCATTAAATAGCGCGTATTGCTTCCTCCTTGCAGCCCTTGGAGCTCGATTGGGGTTTTGGTGAGGTGGAGAGTCGTCGAAGTTGTCGTCGGACGTAGGAGTAGAGGTACTTGCGTAAGTTGCGGGTTCTTTAGTTGTTCGGTTCTTTACGAGTTCGTGGATATGGAGAAAAATGGCCTTGACATGACCCTTGAGCCTCGTTAGACGGTCATCAATTGTGCTAGGTTCTGCGGCGAAAACTTCTGCTTCCTGCTTAGAGAGGCCGGTCGTTTGGCCTAGTAGATTCCTGATTTCCTGGACGTTCCTGGTTAACTCGTCGATGCAGTCGTCTCTCCGGTCATCTTCGGCTGAGGTGGCGCTGGTCATCTTGAAGAGGCTGAGGTGGCGCTGGTCACCGGGTGCGGCTTCCTCCTTCCTCCCATTGGACCCCTGGCTCAGTTAATTGAACACTTTGCAAGCAAAATAAACATGCGGTTCAAGGTCTCAGCACAAACTAGGGACCAGCCTGTAAAACGGTCAGTTATCGGTTCTAGAACAAAAGCGATTTCCCAGTTAATTATCGGCACGGGAAAAAAGGTGATTTCCCAGTCATTAGTATCGATTTGATCCTCAGGTCCTCCAGAGCCTCAACGCGAGCAACAATAGGCTCCCCCGTAGACTCGATTGATCATGGATTCCTGTAGGCTCGCACGCCTCAGCGTGCAAAAAAAGCTCTGTTCAAGTTAGAAAAATGTGAACACTTTAGCAAAGTCAGACGCACGTTGGCGCGCACAAGAAAAACGCTGAGACGAAACGGATCCCAGCTTCCCATCATTTAGAAATTCAAGAGTAATATGTACTCACGCTAGTGCGTACAAGTAGAATTGTCAAGACTGGTGCAAGGCTTACGGCTACACGGACCAAGTCAGCTCCAACAGCAACGCAACACGACATAGAACGCTACGCGGTCTAGGTCAATTATAGTACACTTCATTTATTCAGGTAAGACTCAGACGAAACGAATCCTCGCCTCCAACCATTTAGAACTTCAAGAGCAATATGTACGTACGCTAGTGTGCACAGGCATCATCGTCGAGACTGGTTCAACGTTTACGGCTACACGGACAAAGGCAGATCCGACAGAAACGCAACACAATGTATACAACTACGCGGTCTAGTTAAGCAGAGGTGCAATTTATTCATTCGAGTAAGATAAAGACTCAGACGAATCAAATCCCCGCCTCCAACCACTCAGATTTGATTTGAGCCTCATTTCCAACGGAGCCTCAACGTGAGTCATGATAGACTCTCCCGTAGGGCGCGACCGTCGTTGATTCAGGTGAGTTCGCACGGCCTCGTGTGGGAAAATATTAGTCATGTCAAGATGAAGTCAGTACATATTTCAATTGTAGCATATTCGCGTACGAGAGAGTAAAGAGTTAGAATGTGTTGTTATTTCTGTGCGTAATGGGGTGGAGAGACCACTTCACTTGCACAGGTGTTCGGGGTTTGGACAGCTTCGTATAGTCTGGTGTGTTTTCCGCAAGCGATAAGCTTTTAACGGTAGATTGAGTCAGTGAGTAGGCTATGTAGGTTGAACGGGGATTTATGAACGCTCGTCGGGCTGCCGCGAGTGCGTTGAAATCCATCAGTAAGTGTTTCACGCTAATAGCCACTTAGTGGCAGCAGGGGCAAGGTGGCTCATTTGGTCTTATGTTCACATCCGTCGGGTGGTTGTGAGTTGTCCACGTGTGTCCCGTGCACAAGCGGTAGATGAACACTTGGGCTTTTCTGTTGGTGAACTACGTTTCCCATTCTCCGACTTAGGGTTTGACCGAAAGCATCGGGATGTTATATGGGAGTTGATGATAGGGAACCAGTCCCGGTAATGTATTGCGAAAAATTGTTCTTGGTGAGTAGATGCCAAGTGAGCAAGCGAGTCCGCAAGTTCGTTTCCTCTTATTCCCGCGTGCCCGGGGATCCAGCAGAATTCAACTGCCTGACCCGTCTCGGACATCACAAAGAGATCATGCTGCATTTTACGTAGAACGGGATGTTCATAGTGCAGTGTTTTAAGCTGGGTGAGGACACTCAGACTGTCTAAAAATACGACTTATTTGGGGAAGTGATCTGTTTTGGCAATAGAGATGGCTAGTTCGAGTGCGTGGAGCTCCACAGAGAACACGGAGGCCTCTTGTAGGAGGGTGGCTGAGAGTGGGATGTTCCCGCACACAGCGGCGGCTCCCACTCCGTCCGCGGTTTTGGAGCCGTCGGTGTATATAAGGTGGTGCTCTAATTATTCTTCCTTAAGTAGTCTTAGGAATTCCTGCCGGTACGCGTTGGTTGGAGACGTTGCTTTAGGGTATATTTGCAGGTCTATGTTAACCGGTGGTGGGTTAATCATCCATGTTGGTGTGTTAATTTGAAGGATTCGGTAGGAAAATGAAGGCTTAATAGCTTTGCGATTGATGTTTAGCGAGGTCATCAGGTTGTCCACACGTAGGGCAAACGGTAAACATATATTCTTTTTAGCCGCAAAAAAGCGCTCATCGGAAATGTTGGTGATGTGGCTGATTGCCGGGTCCAACCACTCAGACCTCCAAGAGTAATAAGCACGCGCCCAGTGCGCACAGATAGTATCGCCGAAATTGGTACAAGGGCTATGGCTTCACGGATTAGATCAACTCCTACCACAATGCATCACAAGGTTTATAGCTACGCAGTCCAGGTCAACCCCATAAACTACAATGGTCTGTGCACGCGCGAGCGAGCACTGACTGAAGGAAAAACACCTTCACAAAATCACAAACATAAACTCCCGCACAAATTCACTAGTATTATTATACATGAGAAAATGAAGAGCTTTGCGCAGAGGCAGTATTGTAACCAATGACGGACAACTAACTGAGTTTGAAATTAACATCGCATACTGTTCTTCGCGTCTAAGCTCCTAAGTTTACAAGTTTCCAGGGTATAGAAACTTTTTTTTGCTGTATAAAAATAAGAGCAGTCTCGTAAAAGTTGAAGTTTTCAACTAAATTGGAGAGATCGACCATCATCTCGTTAGAGCAAAAGCAATAAGGCACCTCAGAGGGAGACCCCCTGGGGGTATCCCAGGCTCACCCGCCTTCTCGTGGTGTCCTCGTTATCCACCAATATTCATTTGTCCCTTTGTGTAAATACAATTTGAGTTAGTTTGTAGCTACATCCCCCTCCCTTGGTGCACAAAGAGGTGACTCCCCCACTGACACCTGGGTTTATGAATTTAGAATCGAAACCAATTGAAAAAAATAGAAAATAATAATAATAAAAAATCTAGATTTAGGGTTAGTTTTAAGAACAATTAAGTTAGTGTATATATTCGTATATACAACAGAAATAAATGTAAAGAAGGCCCCACCTTCATTACCCAGAACCCCTAGTAGAAGCCGGGGATCAAACAATGAGCAAGACCATGCCCTATCGGAGAGGGGCTGACGGCCCCTCCAGAGCGTCGCACTCAAACAAGTCTGCAAGAAAGAAAAACGAGCCCCTCAGAAGTTCCTTATCGACAGGAGACCTGATTCAGTTCGTAATCGACGACACAGATGAACGCGTCTCGAAGCTGGACGCGAATATAACCGGAATGCTGAATACCCTGGGCAAGATATGCAAAATGATAGGCCTTCCCGAGCTGGAGACTGAGGACTGCTCGGCGCCCTTCAGTGGAGTCGGCAAGCATCTCCCTAAACTCGAGAACCTATGTGCAACTATGAATACCTGACTGGATGAGCTGATGAAAAGGATAGAGGCCAGGAAACCCGTAACCTGTTCGTGTGCTTCCGCCTCTAACTTTTCCGATAACATCGCTCTCTTCCCAGCCGAAACTCGTAACGCTCGAACAGCAAAAAACACAAAGAGGAGACAATACACACGATCTGATGACCACAACCTTTTCAACAACGGCCCTAAATTCCCCGAACACTTGAAAATGACATTTGATGTCAATGACAAACCGGATATTTGCCCATATAAACTTTGAGAAGAACTGGGCTCCATGACAGGCCGTCCAATTCTCAACATCACCGCCAGCGGAGACTATAGCTTTCCCATTAAAGTAGACACAAAACTTCTAAGTGGCACTATACTCTCCAGGAACAGAATATGCGAAAAACCTTGCAAAATCATACCACACCCAACTTTTTCCATGAGTTCAGGCCTGATTCACATAGAAGGTCTCCCGAGTGATGAAGCCGACGAATTCATCATCCCACCGAACTACATAGACATACCTTTCTTTGACGTTAAAACCAAGGTTACACCCATCGAAAGAGTTCCGATGCGATGCTATAAATGCCAGAAATATTGACACACGAACCAAAATTGTAACGGTAAAAAAAGATGCTCACACTGCTCCCAGAACGACCACGATAAGCGAGACGATCCCTTGTCGTGCCCATCCGAAGAACCTCACTGCTTTAACTGCAAAGTAAACGGCCACCCTTCGAGACACGAAGAGTGCCCCCAGGACAAGACTGAGAGAAAGATCCTGCAATACCAAACTGAGCACAAAGTCGGGTGACTAGAGGCTGCGGCCGCGATTCGCTACCCCCAGGCTGATCCTTCCACCCAGGAGAGAAGATCAGCATCATTCTCTACCCACTTCCTCATAACGCTTGTAGATAGCGGTGCAAACAAAGTTGCTCCCTCGATGAACCCATTCGCTATGATGAACTCCCTCTCCAAACAACTGGGAGGCAGACTGATGAACATAAACCGACAGGTAATGAAGTATCTGGCCCACTTCGTAAATATCGAGCAAAGTAACGCTATACAAAGGATTAACAAAATAGACAAACACAAAGTAGCTATCGAAATACATATGTTCTTCAATGCTACAAGACGAATTATTTACACTTCCAACTACACTCCCAAAACTGACCTAAGTGCTTTTGCAGCAGGTTTAGCAAAGAATTACGGCGTCACCAACTTTTCCCTAGCAAAATGGATCAAACCACGAAACATCCACCAAATCACTTTCCCAGGACGTGACACACCAGAATTAATGGAAATCCCTGGCGAACAGGGAAAACAAAAACTTACCCAGTGGTGACATGGCCTGCAATGTGCAAAAAATGCCTGGAATACGGCTACGTCATCAAATACTGCAAGCCGTACATACCCCAATGCTGTAAGAGGTGCGTCGGTGAGCATGACCGAGAGGACTGCACAGCCCTCCAACCTAAATGCTACCACTGCTCATGCCTCCATGAGGCATGTGACCGCGATATCCCAAAGCAGATAGACCAAAAAGCAATGACAATCAAACAAAATGACCGCAGAATCACACGAAAACAAGCCATCCAAATCTTTTATGACGAAAACCCAAACTGACGTAATTTAAATTACGCCAAAGCAGTTAAATCTACAACTAAGTCTACCCCATCAGACAATATTCGCGTACAGTTAACACAAACTACTACCATGACCCCAAAATCCCTCTCCAGTACTAACAATACCATTACCAGCCCAGCGACCGCCCTCGTAATAGAGGCGGGCGCCCCAAGCAACGAATCCACCAGTGCCCAGGAAAGCACTGCGATGGATGCTGCCTCGGTCGACTACGAGGAGAGGTCCAAGAACCCGAAAATCAAAAGGCCAAGAGACGATGGTTCCTCCTCCGACGACCGCGGGACACGCGACACCCTCTCGCCACGAAGCAAAAAGATTAGTAGCACCCCACAAACCACAGCTCGCTACGATCAGAGCGTTGAACGACTTCTGACCGTCTTAACTGCAACCGCACCCAGCGGAAACCAAAGTGAGGTATTCAACCCTCAGCTAACATGCCCATCACCAGAACATCTCACAAGTGAGAACGACCATCGCCTGCGCGAGGACGCCTTGAAAATCTTCAACAAAAAACTGATACCCCAAAACACTGATCCACCATGCATCGCACTTGACTCAAATATCCCAACGACTACTACTCAGCACATCATAATGTTTAAAAACCCCTCCAAAGAAGAGAAACGCGCTCGCTCAAGAAGCAAACACAAAGATCGTACTCCCCCGTCCTCTTCCTTCTACAAGAGCACTTACAGCCGACAACGCAGTGAGTCTAGGAGATCATGTTCTACAGAAAGCGGACGCTCATGCAAACGCTCTCGATCTAGGATACCTGCGCCTCATAGACAAGAACATTACGAAAGTTCCTACAAACCACGCGGCCGCTCTAGACCACCAAAATACGGGTGTGAAACAAATCCGAAATGAACAACAACACAATACTTCAGTAGAATTGCCAGGGACTTAGAAGCAAGAAAGATGAATTATTATCGCTTATCTCCACCCATAAACCTTTGGTGGTAGGCCTCCAGGAGATCAAACTCCGCGACACAGCCACCTTCTCTATCCCTCAATGCCTTACACCGTCGCAAAGGCCACAATAATGTGACTGCACACAGCGGAGTGGCACTTATGATCCATCAAAGCATACCTCACCACCTCCTTCCTCTGAGAACAGAACTCCAAGCTGTCGTTGTGAAGATATGTATCTCAAGACCTATTACAGTGGTATCTATCTACTCGTCACGAAACCACGACCTCACGGAGGCACTAATGACCGATCTGCTTAAGGGTTTAAGGATTTAAAGGATTTAAAATTTATTTAGGTATAATGACATGTTGACAAAATGACAGAAATATCAGAATACACAGATGATACGTACCAAGTCTTCGTCAGCGTGAGCTGTGCTGAAGACAACATTTGCTACCTGGGTGAATTTAACATTAACTTAAAACTAGGGTTGAAGAGTAAGGACCAACCGATGGACATTGTTGGAGGACATCCTCTACTCTCCACTTTTTAATGTCGAGACAGATGCAAGCAATACGTTAGACCATTAATTTCAAGAAAAATAAGCAGAGTTAAGTCTGATCACCGACGTTTACTTTATCATGACTATTTACTGTTTCAGCTGTCATTTACTTAGCTTGAGAGCAGAAAATGTCCGACATGAGGTTGTCTATTACATTACTCACACATTGTTTGGCGTACGATGGCACCAAATCGAAACTAACTGCATAGTTAGCATGACAAATTAACATATGCACACAGGAAAGAAATATTTCAATGAGTCGTAATCGATGAGTACACTAAATAGACGGATTTCTAGGTGAACAAGATAATTGGAAATTTGAGCATGTGAGGCGAGAGAAAATATATTCATACAGGATGAAAGCATCTATAGATGAAATGTTGAAACACAAATAGTTCACACGGTAAATTGCATAGCAGAATTAAATTACAATTCAAGAGTTTCTGCACGTACAAGTTCAAACAGGCATAATTTTAGTTTACGTTTAAAGGAAGAAATACTTTTGCCAGTCCTTATGTTTATGGTAATTTAATTCCAGGTTTTAGCAGCTCTGTATTTTAAAAATAGTTTGGACTGTGTTGACGAATTTCGGAGAATTTGCAAATCCGCATTGTAGCGAAGATCATACATAGGATTATTTCTAATGAAAAACTGTAATCAATGTAAGTTAAATGATTCAAAGCTTTGTAGACAAACACTAGTAGTTAGTATGTCCGCAAACGACGGATTTTGTCCGGTCTACGGGAATTTGCACATAACATTTCAGCGGGGTACGACGCGATGCATGCACCTTGACTCACCGAGCGTACGGGGAGCGGGGGGCGGGCGGCAGGAACTGGTTTACCGCGGCCAGCTAACGGACGGGGAGGGGG
>SDVV010025129.1:0-12471 GCA_016164225.1 Gammarus roeselii
ATAGCCTACTATAACGGTACCGGCAGGCTACTGTAACGATGCTGGCAGGCTGCTGTAACGGTGCTAATAGCCTACTATAACGGTACCGGCAGGCTACTGTAACGATGCTGGCAGGCTGCTGTAACGGTGCTAATAGCCTACTATAACGGTACCGGCAGGCTACTGTAACAATGCTGGCAGGCTGCTGTAACGGTGCTAATAGCCTACTATAACGGTACCGGCAGGCTACTGTAACGATGCTGGTAGGCTTCTGTAACGGGGCTGGCAGGCTGCTGTAACGATGTGGCAAGCTGCTGTTATGTTGCTGGCAGTCACTGTGACGGTTCTGGCAGGCTGCTGCAACTGTGCTAGCAGGCTGCTGTAACGGTGCTGACAAGCTGCTGTAATGTTGCTGGCAGGCTCTCTTAACACTGTTGGCAGGCTGCTGCAACGATGCTAGCAGGCTTCAGTAACGGTGCTGGCAGGCTGTTGTATCGGTCCTGGCAGCCTGCTGCTACGGTGCCAGCAAGCTTCTGTAACGTTCAGGCCGCTGTAACGATGCTGACAGGCTGTTGTGATGGTGTTCGCAGGCTGCTCTGACGGTGTTGATAGCCTGCAGTAAGAGGGTTGTCAGGCTGATGTAATGGTGTGGCAGGCTGTTGTGACGGGGCTGGCAGGCTGCCCTAACAGTGCTAGTAGGTAGCTGCAACAGTGCTGGCAAGCTGCTGTAACGTGATTGTTCACTGTTCAAAAAAAATCGAATAAAAATGCAATAAATAATATTCCCCGTCAGTAGTTCGGTTTTAAAATATCAAGAATTCCCCTAAATTTTCACCAGTCATTTGCTATTATAACTGCGCCCATAGTTTTGCAGTCGTCTCTAGCCAATTGCTGGAAGGAAGATAATTTATTCGTGTTGTTAAAAGCACAAATTACCTCTTCATTTAGAGCACAAACCAGGTTTTTTGAGCTAACTATACGATATATATGTTAGAAATAACGAAATTGACGGATACAATGTTTTCATACCCGATATTTTTGAAAACATTCTCGATTCAGGCGAAAATTTGAAAGTAGATTCATTTATATTGTTTTGAATTAGTTTGTCACGTGAATTACATGTATACTTTTAACCCCGATTTTCTCCCTGCAGCACAAGGGCAAGATCAGATTAGAGTGACAAAGTTTTCAAGTGCACTGGAGTGAAAAGCACCGTGGCAAAGTGTTCCTCTACCAAGCAATAGGTTGCAAGTTTGATCCTGAGTGCTTGATGTCTATCAGTACCAAAGTGCTCCACAAAATAACATGGAAGTGCATTTTAGCACAGTCGTTCGGCGCGTGTTAAATCGAACTCCCCGCCCTATGCTATAGACGTGAAATACTTTACTTTCATCGTTTACTTGACGATCAGCTGTTATTTAGTAACAACTTTTTGTTTTGTGTTTTTAATATCTAAAAAATGTCCCGGAATTTAAGCTGCCGGATTATTCTTTTTATTTTCCACAAATTTGCCATTTTGTCCACAATGTAGCGTGTGATTGCGCTGTCTGCTGATAAGGTTGCTGGTAGTCATATGTCGTGGTACTGCAGTTTGATGCATTATTTTCAGCCAGACCAAGCCTGGTTGTCAGTGACAACTAGGTTTGTATTGACTGTTGTGCAGTCTGTTCAATTTATATAAAATAATAATAATAATAATAATATTAAAAGCTTTATTTACAAGCAACATGGGCATATTATTACAATTGAGACATCTTATTTTAGGGCTACAGTGAAAACAAAGTTATAAAATTACCGCATTCAATTAAGAATAAGTTACGGCGTACAACTCTATCCTGCCTATGTGTATAGTAATTCTCTTCATCGCCTTAACAATGACGAGGCAGCGAGCGCATCACCAGAGCAGATTGCAACAAGGATTTCATTCGGGGAGTTCATAACTCGAGTCATAAGGCTGTGTGCCGCTTTACGGAACAGTACCTTGATGTGATCTGATTGGTTTTCAGCAATAACCTGCTCGCTGACGTCATTATCACTCACTGTCATTTTCCTCACGCTATATTGGAAGTATTTTCTCCACAGTGCATTACAATAAATCGGGTAGCAATATGATTTGATGAGTTGGATTTTAGCTTCCCTTGGTGCAAACGAGAATTTTCGTACCAGCATGTTATCAACTGCATTTTGCCGCCATGTGTGCTTTGCAACATCCTTATCGTCAGTGCAATCTGCTGTGATGATGTGCCCTAGATATTGAAATTCATCCACATAATCCAGTGCAACACCGCCTAGTTTTATCTCAGTCGATAGGTAGTAACTAGGACCCCTCGGTCTAACTAGCATACATACAGTTTTAGCAGTGTTACTTACAATATCATGAGGCTGAGCAAAATTGTTACAAATATCAAGAAGCTTTTGCAATGCTGAGAGAGTCTGTGCTAACAACACTTTATCATCTGATTGTTAACACAGCAGTTGGCGATATTGACCCCCTTGGTTTTCTCTACTTAGAAGGTAATTCAACTCATCTGTGTACGCGTTATACAACAGTGACGATAGCTGACCTCTCTGCCTAATACCGTTTTTACAATGATAAGTGTCCGATTTCGAACTACCCCATCGCACTGAGAATTCCTGTTCCCTGTATCAAAATATAAGCAAGTGCACAATATGAGGAGGGGCTCTTCTCTGAATTAACTTTTTGAACAAAGTCTAATGATTTACTCGATCAAAAGCTTTCTTCGCGTCGAAAAAACACAGAAAAACAGGTGAGTCTCTACATCTGTAATACTCAACGGTTTGTTTCAATGCGAATATCACCATTTCAGTTACATGGCCCTCTTTGAATCCAAACTGACTATTCGCGGTAGACAGAAATGCTTGCAATCTTGCAAGAATAACCTGCTTGAGAACCTTGGAAATTGAGGTGGCAATCGCAATGGGTCGATAATTATTTATATCAGAAGGCTCCTTCGTTTTACATTTCAGAAGAGGAATCACAGTTACATGCATTACCTCTCTTGGTAGCTTCTTGACATGAATGCAACCAGAAAAGAAGAGAGCAAACAGTGCAGTCAGTCTGTGGGAAGCATTCTTGAACACTTCACTCGGTATGTCGTCATTTCCAACAGGTTTGTTATTTATGAGCCCTTTGACAATGCTCTAACCTCTGCCACAGAAACCATTTCGTTAACTGCAGGAACATTATCGAGGGCGTTTTGCACCCAACCTCTATTCTCTTCCGTGTCTCTTCCAGACCACTGCAATGTTTGCTTCCCCAGAGACGCCCGCCACCGCTAGTGGAAGCGCGTCCTCTATAGGATTAAGTGACCGATTTTTTTTCTAGAAATCTTTACATTTACTTTCCCGCGATTTTGCTAGAAGTGCCTGCGCACGCAACTGTTGCTCGTTCTCTCTCAAAAACTCGAGTTCTCTACAAAACCGTGACTTTACTATCCTCATTGCTACCGCTAGTTGACCTCCCCGAGGCCTTCCAGCAATATTCCAATTAAATACAGCGTCTCGTACAGCATAATTCAGTTCTCGTGCTCATTCATTCCAACCTAGTACGTTATATTTGCTCGATTTTCTACTACTAAAAACACGCCGTCCTTCAATTAATATACACTTCCTCGTACAGCCGTACAGATCATTCAATCTTACATCATCAACACCCTCATTCACTCTGATATGCCTATCATGAATATTTGTAAGAAGGACATCGAGCTCAGCATAGAATCTGTCCAGTAGTCCCTTATTCTCAAAATTCCAATCAATCGTTTTAACCTCGCGAGAGTTAGGTTGTCTGGGAGTCTGCATTCCCTCTACACTCAAAATTACCCCTAAAACACGGTGATCCGTGCAGGCAAGATCGGGCAGCAAGTGACAGGAAATTGTTGCACCTGATTACACGAGGACAAAGCAATATGATCGATCAATGAGGGGGAAAGAGAACCGTGATTTACATGCGTATACGTGTCAGGTGGCAGCAGCCTTGGGTCCCGAAATGCAACATTATGCTTAGCAAATAGCTTTTCGATCTCAATGAACCTATTTGTGTGTGGGGAGGCACTCTCCAATATACCCCCTACTGTTCAATATACCCCCAAGAACACTCATGTATCTGAGATATTTCTCCATATTTTTACCTGAGTTGTCAGGGAAGTAAACATTTAAGAACAGCACAGAGGTCTCGTGAAATGTAACGCTCAGACCCAGGATTTTATTGCAATCGTATTGCCTAATTTTTATATGTGGGCTCAGAGATTGTTGCCAAAGGAATGTCAAACCCCCATGTGGCCTTCCCACTCTGATATCCCGCGTCTCATCGACAGAGGCCCCCCCTGGCATCTGTTAGGTTCACGGGCTGCACGGAGTTACGGCCCAATCGGGGGGTGAAAACCCTTATTTCCCTTCATACTCCCTCTTCTTCACCCTTCGCTATCTCTCCTTTCCTCCCCCATCCTGATTTGCTTAACTTTTATTTACCTTATCTGCATCTTATGTTTAGTTCAAATTTTCTTTACCTTGTCTCAGACTCCTTCTTAACAACTCTCCTAATAGTCGTTGCACACAAACACACACACATACACACGGACGCACAAACAGACACGCACACTCAAACATACACATACCGGTTTTAACTATTCTCCTTTCGGGTGACAAATAACAGCGAAGTTGCGCTCTTCCTTTTTCTTCTTTCCATTCTTGCTGTTCTCACGCGCGAAATTCCCTACACCTAGTGTAGATTTCATGCGTGGGATCCCCGTTTTCTGTCTCTTCTTCATCTTCCTCTCAGCAGGTGTTGGAGTGCGTAGCCCGGCACCTTAAGGACTACTGCGGATCCTTGGGGCTCTGAAGCAGGGAAGGTAGTGTGTTATTCCTCCTAACTGCCATCCTGGGATTGCTAAGACCATATGGCCTCAGCACCTTAGGAGTTCCTGTACCTCCTGTGACACCCGTACATACCATGGACGTGCGCCGCGTAAAGGACTTTGACTTTGCGCAGTGGTGAACCTAACTCGAACATTAAAAGAAGAATAAAAGCAAAGACTAACATGATACAGCACTGTTTGCTTGTTTTTATTTGACACCAGAAGGGCGATGAATCCAGTGCGCTAGAAATCCTCATCACTCTAATCTAATCTAATCATCCACAGAGGAAATTGAGAATGAAGCTATCTTTTCTCCCAGAATCGACGGTAAATTAGGCTGCCAGGGATGAAGCCACGTCTCCTGCAAAGCTAATAACTGAGTTGTTTTAGAGAGGTCTACGACTTAGGCTTCACAATTTCTTGCTAAGCCAAAACAATTCAGAGAGGCAATTGGAACCTCCATTATATAGCTGCCGCGCCCTGCACGGGATCCCTTACGCGCCTTCTACTCTTTACCTGTATCTCCCTAATCCGTTCTCTATCATCTACTTCACTTTCTTCATCTGGCAGGTCGTAGTCTTTTGGTAAGCGCACGTTGGTCTTGACTAGCTGTAGGCTGGTTCTCTCTTCCCAAATGTTATCGTCAAAGAGCACGGAGTCTATTGTTTGTTTCGCATGGACTATAGAAATATAGTCCATTGCATTAAATTCTTGTTTATCGCCAGTTTCGAAAAAAAATCCTTGTCATATGCTCTAACTTCATAGCCACCATCACCTTGATGGATGTATTGTTCGCTGGTCCGTGGATTGTTCTGTATTCCATTAATAAGCCTTATTTTGGACATCACAAAATGGGATTTAGCAATCTCGACAAAACATTTTTCGTTACTTTTTCAATATTGAAACTGCTCATTTTAATATTTAATGGAGATATGCAATCAATAGCTTGTTGAATTTCTCACTGGAATAGTCAAAAGTTTTAATCTCTTCAAGAACTACAACCTATTTTTCTCTAGACTGCAAGCTGAAGTTTTTATTTTTACCCTAATGCAATCTCACTGTTTGTTTTGCAGGGATGCAAACTCCGCATGGACGAGTTTGGAAACATTTTGGTGAAGCGCCTGTCGAAGGCCAACGTGTACGTCAAGACCATCGACGACGAGAACAGTATCAGCAACGAGGTGATGCGGCTCCCTCAGCAAGCCCTCGAGCTAGAGAAACCGATCAAGGTGAGGCCGAGTTCTCCTTAACTGATTACATCATTGAGAGGAAATAAGCCTTTAAGTTAACATTCAGAGATGCGCCAGTTCCGATGCCAACTTCTTTAAATAATGAAACTGATACAACACAAGGAGTGAGGGAAAAGAAGGCAACTTCTATCGTCTGCTAAAGTTGCGACCCTAGAGGAATTACTTGAAATATGGCACACCAAATGAAACGAGTTCTCCTTGAAAAATCTTTCGCACTATGCATCTGCACGTGAAGTTTTTCTATTAGGTCAAAATTACTTACAGGCCTTCGACATCCAGAAATTTGAGAGCAACATGGAGCGTGAGCTTCGAAAGACCTACCCTAATCGTGGTAAGCTGGAGGCCCAGTGCATCCTTCCCCTTGCCTTCGCCAAGAACAGTCCACAGCTGCTGGGCTGCCCGTCCTGGGTCATGATCATCAATATCGTAGCTTTGGACATGCTTCGCACAAACCTTCCCTCAGGTCAGTTAACTCAAAAAATATCGTTAAAGTCATCGAACGCGTTTCTTGGAAGCAGACCGTCTAACTCCTTTCACGTATTCAGTACAAATATAACTCCTGCTCATCAGTGTTTTTTCACAGCATGGAGACTATGAGGCCTCGTTGTTGGTCAAAAATTTAGAGATGTTTTCACTCTTCAGCATCATAATTTCTTCCTGAAATAGTTAAATTACCTCATTCTCACAGCAGTGACCATCGAACTTCAAAGCAAGCTGTTTCTTTACGGAACTGCTTGTCGAAAAGGTCGAGCGTTCTATATTTTCAATAAATGGTAATGAGCGGTAATATTTTCGTGATAATAATGGTAACAACAGCCCGATTACCAACAACTTCCCTCCTCCTCTAGCTCGTGCGCCTCCAAGTATCCGCAACAGGCCCCGCCTTCCTGTGCCAGAGGAAGATCCATACAGCTTGACCGGGTCCTCGTCAGGAGGTAGTAATGTCGGCAAGCCGGGCAAGCCTCCAAAACTCCCTCCGCGGGAAGGTGGCAAGTCCAACTCTAAGGTGAGCTGGAGCAGTGAGGCATAGGAAAATAATTCGAGAAAATAACACCAACATTTGGGCTTTTTTTGGGAGTTCAAATACTTAAAAAAATACAAAAATATAAATATTTTACTATAGGATTATCACCCTAAAAGTGATGGGTAGTAGACAGATCTGTTGTACTTGAATCTGTGATGTCACACAAATATTGTCTGTGATGACACCCGGCTACTTTACATCACACCAGCTACTTTACACCCCACCCGGCTACTTTACATCACACCCAGCTACTTTACATCACACCCAGCTACTTTACATCACACCCGGCTACTTTACATCACACCCGGCTACTTAAAGTGGCATCCTTCTACTTTATATCACACCCGGCTACTTTACATCACACCCGGCTACTTTACATCACACCCGGCTACTTCACATCACACCCGGCTACTTCACATCACACCCGGCTATTTTATATCACGTCCGGCTATTTTACATCACACTCGGCTTCTTTACATCACACCCAGCTACTTCACATCACACCCGGCTACTTTAAATCACATCTGGCTACTTTACATCAAACCCAGTTACTTTACATCACACCCAGCTACTTCACATCACACCCGGCTACTTTACATCACACCCGGCTACTTTATATCACGTTCGGGTACTTTACATCACACTCGGCTACTTTACATCACACCCAGCTACTACACACCATACCCGGCTACTTTATATCACGTCCTGCTACTTAACATCACACCCGGCTACTTTGGTTTCAACTTCATTAGTGGGTAAAGAAAGTACAAAGAGGCGTTATCGGTGTTGTCGGTATTGTCGAGAATATATATATATTTTTAAAGAGTGCAGTTTCCTCGCTATTTATGAGCTAAACTGACGCCCTAAAAGGTATTATTGACAAATTAATAATATATGCCATTAGCTAGTCGCAGATTTTCTTTTTCGCAATGTGCTCAGTCAATTCTAATACTATCTTCATGTTACTTGTCGTTCAACACGCTCGACTCATAAAATATACGATATATTTACGTTGTCTACAGGTACATACACTAGGCCAAAATACCCCAGCCTGCTTCACACCTTCCATCCACCCAAACTTCGGTCTCCCTAAAGGCCTACGTCCACTCGCCTCTGACTTCAACACATTTTCACCAATCTCCCTTCATCCATACCCACCATGTGTCCTAACCATCTCAGAACACGCGAATCAACTCTGTCCTCTAACTTCTTCACCCTCCCCGTTCTGATTTGAACCCCGTCGTTAGTGAACCTGTCTCTTAGCGACACTCCAGCATTGCTCCTGAAATATTTCATCTCGAAAACATTCAACTTTCTTCTTTCCTCCGCTCCCCCCCCCCCTCCCCCCAAGTCTCTGCTCCGCACAGCGCAGATGGAACAACGCCCCCATACAGTCCTCTCTTTGCTTCCATCCCCAACGTCTTGCAGCTCATTACGCTCTTCAGTGCACCCAACACTTTACACCCCTTTTTCACTCGCGACTTCACCTGAGCTTACACTAGTTCAGTGTTCTCCACATGGGAGCTCTGATACTTAGAACGCTGAACTTCTTCCAACAACTCTCCATTTAGGAGGACACTAATTCTGCTAGCATCGACAGTCCTCGAGCATCTCATTATTTTACTTTTACCCACCTTCACTCGAAGCTTCCTCCTCTCACACTCTCTCCTAAACTCAGACACTAGCCTACATAGCTTCTCATCTGAATCCGCCACCAGCCCCGTATCATCCGCAAACAGCAACTGGCTCAACTGCCAACTCCGCCCATTCGATTCTAACAGCTCCAAGCTCCGACCCAGCACACTCGCTTTCCCCTCCCTGACCACTCCGTCCATATAAAGATTGAACAGCCAGGGAGACATCACGCAGCTTTGTCTCAGATCCACTTTCACGGTGAGCCAACCACTCACCTCGCTTACCACTCTGACCCATGCTCGGCTGCCAACATAGAAACTCTGCACCGCTTTCAACAGCTTTCCGTCAACTCCATACCAAACGCAACACCCTAAACAGCGCTTCCCTGTCAATCCTGTCGTATGCCTTTTCCAGATCCATGAACGCCCAGAACACATTCTTTCCCTTTGCAAGGTACTTCTCACAGACCTGTCTCAATGCAAAGATCTGATCGGCACACCCTCTCCCGCTCCTAAAGCCGCACTGTTCCTCTCCAATTGCGCAATCCGTACTTTCTCTAATCCTTTTGATCAGCACTCTCCCATACAACTTTCCGACCACACACGACAAACTGATACCTCTTGAGTTGCAGCATTCATTTTTATCGCTTCTGCCCTTATACAGCGGGACATTGCAGGCACTGCGCCACTCAATCGGTTCCACGCCCGCCACAAAACAAATGTCCAGTTACGTTGTCTAATACACGATATATTTACGTTGTCCAACTAGTGTTGTTGATATATTTACGTTGTGGTTGCAAGTACTGTTGTCGATATAAACATTACACTGATATACATTACACTGCTGTGAATGATCTCGATTGGCAGTACCCAGGATGGCTCCTTCCTCTGTTTGTTGTGGTCCTGTCTTCTCCTCATACATTACACTGCTGTGAATGATCTCGATTGGCAGTACCCAGGATGGCTCCTTCCTCTGTTTGTTGTGGTCCTGTCTTCTCCCCCTACATTACACAGGCTGTGAATTGTCCTCTTTTCCAGTGCAAGTCTTGCTTTTGTCGCATCGAGGTAGTGACTTCATACTCAGTATTGCACGAAACAAACGACTCCTTTTTATGACTGTCCAGCTTAGATTCATCTTCCCTCCTGTCGCTTGTGATGCTACGGCTTATGTTCACTGACTCTCCCGTAATACTTGCCCAACCCTTCAGTCAAGCCGCTATTCGAGTGGGAACGTTACTCGCCAAGTTCGTTTGACGTCTTATACGCAGGAGTCGTCGACGTGTTAGCATAACACATCTTATTCACAGATGCAAATGATCACAAAACTGCATTTTAAACCATGAAGTGTACACGGATATAGGACTATATTAATACTTCTTTGGCTGCGAGTGACAGGCAACGGTTGACCGAAACGTTATGTCGCAACATAATTTTTTTTCTTAGTCCGTGATTTTTCATGGTGTGTGTTCGAGTATTCGCTTAGTTTAGTTTATTGATTGATTTCATATTTTCTCTAAGATAGTGTCCATCTCCTTCCAACTGTTACCTTCCCCCCCCCCTCTCCATGGCTTATCTTAGTATCATGTCTCTCCATTTTGATCCATTGATTGCATAACTTGAAGATGAGGAATGTATGTAAACACTCTTAAGTTTTAAAACCTAAAGTGATCATAATTGGCATTGCTTGGTTGTAGGGTCAACGCAGCACGAATATTTAATAAAAGCTTCCTTACCTTGTATAGTTAAACCATCCCTGTTGAAATAAACGAATAGTTTAGCTAATCTTACATTCATGTTCTTGATTACTCCAGAAATGTTCACTCTCCATAGCTGGACCATATCCTAAATTATCCTGTTTTGAGAGCTCTCAGGTAGCTAGCAGCGGCTGTGCCCAAGCAGTATGGTCACACTGTTCAGGCTTTTAATGCAAAGTCTGTTTTGCAAACCGAGAGTATGTGCTCATGAATTGTAGTTTGTTCTTCCAAAATTCCTGTTCATTTGCATCTTGAATTGCGCATGATTCACACATGCAGTGCATTGATATTTTAAATGACACACATATGGCGAGGGAACAAACTCGTTAAGAGGATGAATTGTTCTCGCACTTTACGTACTTAAGATACCTTGTAAGCCCACTGTGCTCCAACTTCATTAAGTTCTCGAACGGCGCCGTGATCAATGATTCAAATTTCACTCATTGCTCACTTCATAAAACAGTCATTCCAATTAAGACTAATCCACGAACATTGTTGAAGCCCAATGACCTAAGATCGAAAACTGAGCATCCTTGATCAAAGTCTAAGTGAATGCGGGAGTAAATGAACTAAAAAGACGACCCCGATCGATGGATTGGTATTATTAAGCTAGGCTAGAATTTAGCTTATGAAAGGAAACAGATTTGTTAATGTACGTGTCGCATTACCAAAGGTAATATTTAAATTGCGACATTTTAAATTTCAATGCAGATACACGTGGGTCATCATTTTTATACAAGTAAAATGCTAAGGCTACGGGTCGCATTAATAACAATGGATTTCAATTGTATTTTCTTATAACTTTAAGTGCCAGAGTGGATGGTATAATTGAAATGATTAAATCTTAAATCCACTTTCAATATGATCATTGCTGCTCAGAGTTATAGCAGGACCATTCCTACAACTATTCATCTCTATCTATGATCAATTTCCCCTAGTGTTGTGGCTCATGTCTATACCATAACAAGTGGCACATGTGTTGTACCTAATACTTACATCCTAACACGTGAAACAAGTGTTGGGCCTCATACCTACATCCTAACACGTGACACAAGTGTTGTGCCTCACACCTGCATACACGTGACACAATGGTTGTGCCTCATACCTGTATCCTAACACGTGACACAAGTGTTGTGCCTCATACCTGCATCCTAACACGTGACACAAGTGTTGTGCCTCATACCTGCATACACGTGACACAATGGTTGTGCCTCATACCTACATCCTAACACGTGACACAAGTGTTGTGCCTCATACCTGCATACACGTGACACAAGTGTTGTGCCTCATACCTGCATACACGTGACACAATGGTTGTGCCTCATACCTGTATCCTAACACGTGACACAATTGTTGTGCCTCATACCTACATCCTAACACGTGACACAAGTGTTGTGCCTCTTACCTGCATACACGTGACACAATGGTTGTGCCTCATAACTGTATCCTAACACGTGACACAAGTGTTGTGCCTCATACCTGCATCCTAACACGTGACACAAGTGTTGTGCCTCTTACCTGCATACACGTGACACAATAGTTGTGCCTCATAACTGTATCCTAACACGTGACACAAGTGTTGTGCCTCATACCTGCATCCTAACACGTGACACAAGTGTTGTGCCTCATACCTACATCTTAACACGTGACACAAGTGTTGTCCCTCATACTTACATCCTAACACGTGACACAAGTGTTTTCCCTCATACCTACATCCTAACACGTGACACAAGTGTTGTGCCTCTTACCTGCATACACGTGACACAAGTGTTGTGCCTCATACCTGCATCCTAACACGTGACACAAGTGTTGTCCCTCATACCTACATCCTAACACGTGACACAAGTGTTGTGCCTCTTACCTGCATACACGTGACACAAGTGTTGTGCCTCATACCTACATCCTAACACGTGACACAAGTGTTGTGCCTCTTACCTGCATACACGTGACACAAGT
>SDVV010025130.1:0-12471 GCA_016164225.1 Gammarus roeselii
TATGTATATGTAGTATGTATTTTTGAAAATACTTTCACCGTTTTTCAAACTTGAACAGTGCCCAACTTTGATTGCAACATTGTTCGAATCCCTAGTCATGGTCACTGTTTGAATATTAGTGTGAGGTGTCTCGAGATAAATCCGTTTAATTGTTTGTCATTGAATGATTGTTGTCTACAATATGTGGGATTCTGATGAGTTTCCTGTAACACTTTGATCATATTGTAATTTTTCACGGGTCCAGAATATAAATCGTTATGTTACCTGATTACTCACGATTGCTGAGTGTTATTGGTTCAGAAACTATGGCATTAGAACTCAGTCCGTTCAATTTGTTTATTTATATCCAATCAGTTGTTTCATATCGGTCGATATACGATAGATATTACTTTGTGTTCGAGTGACCATGGACGCTGAGAAAGACATCAGCTAACAATACACAAACTGTCACAGAACGAGTGTGATTCAAACTGTGGGATGTTGTATTTATATCAAGAAATAACAAGAATACTGTCCGCTAAGATCCAATTTATCGTTGTTAATGTAAGTTTATAATTAAATCATGATGGTTTTGATGAAGTCACTATAATAAATTGCCACAAATATGCTAATATGTTATTAGACGTTTACCATTTATAGACATATCTTCACAGGAAACTTAACGATGAATAACATATACTTCAGTTATTATTGAAGAGGTCTTAAAGAAAATCAAGGAGAAACACACAAGATTACTCTACTTCTATCGATATGGATCAAAATGCTATGTTGCATTGAACATTATGTAAATTTGAAAGTGATTGAGTCATGACTGATTATTGGAATTGTGTTGAAGCCTTTTAAAAAATGATTTAGAATGTTCGAATAATATAAAAGTTTTTTTTTTCGACTGATGGGAGCGAGCAGGAGTAAAATGATTTTGGCCTCGCTGCCGTTCTGAATATTTTTCGCCCGAACGACCATCCGTAAAGAAAAGTCCTTTCCCAATGTGGAAACTCTTGGTCGAAAAAAATAACAATTTCTTGCGGCAGTAGCTCAAAGTGCGTCATTTATCTGCAAATACTAATAATATCATCCGATAAGTTGAGCAAACAAATCTAGCACTCGGCGGAAGAAAGTTTCACATGGAAGGAAAAATCTGAATACACATATATTTATCTTTTCGGTACTAAAAAATCTTATATTTCAGATTTTTATTTTACTGAACGCGAATATTTCTATACGGAAATTGAAGCGTGGGAATTAAGACTAGTTTTTTCACACGTTCAGCAATTTAGTGCGAGAATCAACACAGGAAGGGATTAATAAAAGACATTATTCAATGACGGGACGAAAACAAAAAGGGAGCAACTAATTGAGACCTCTTTAGCGTTATTTGTTCCCATAGTATACAAATAAATGAACATGTTTAGGAAAAGCATTTGTCTGTGGGGTTTGTAAAGTGATTATGTCAAGACTTTAACTCCCAACACAACAAAGTAGCTGGTAATTTGTGCTCGGCCGTCTTAAAGGATTCAATTTCAACTTGAGGAGTCAAAGGAAATAGTGGAAAAATGTGAAATATGCAGAACATATTCAATTCATGCCATATGTTGCCCTGCGGGTTAGTGATTCATAAAATTGAAGCGTTCCTATTTCATTACCGTAATGACAAAGGCTGCAATGTGGAAGCAAATGAAGAGTTGCACTGTGTGAAAGTTAAGAAGTCATCATGGCAGTGTAACACATGCAAAAGACAGTAAATGTCGATATTGTTAGCACAGGTGGTGATAAATGTTTTCGCAAGTCATGCTCAAAAGTGTCTGATGGTGAAATATTGTGCTATAGGATGCTAGGAAATCATTTGAATGGTTTTATAGCAGGTGTGTGACCTGTTTCGATTTTGGAGACAAAACGGCTGGTAAGAAACTTGTCCGAACAACTAGTGAGCAGAATACTGCTGTGACTACTGATGGTTATGATACCTCAGTATCCACTGGATGTCAGGGTACAGAAACGGCGGCTATTGAGCAAAACATTGATATGGTGAGTGACATCCATGTAGGTACAGACGTTACTGGTACAATCAATTTCAGTAACAGACATGATAGAAGAAGTAAAATTGACTCTGGGGAATGATTGAACGATAATCTACTAGAAGATGAAGATGCCAAAGCTCTGCATATTCAATTTGAAAGGCAAATTCAGGCATGGAGGGTTAGGAAAAGACTGTAGATTTACCTCCCTCCCCCGGTTACCCTAAATAAATATAAATAGTGAAAAAGTAAATAATGGGGCTCAAGAGAGCAAAAGCAAAATGAAAAAAGGAATTGCAGTAGAAAGCTTGAAAAATTGCATATTTTGTTTATAAAAAAATGATCCAGGTATGGGGTGTGGGGGAACCCATCCAAAACATTGCGACAAAATCATGGATTTGGGAAAGTACCGTTACACAAGTCCCGACATGGTAACACCAATTCGAGGAACCCACAGTTACAGTCAAACAATAACCATTTTTTTAAAATGCGGTGCAGTAAAGCAGAAACCATGCCCAACCGTTTCCCATCGCAGCATCAACAGCAAATCCCACTCGTTACAGTGACCAGATGAGAAGGCCTACCCGTGCTTGCGGATGTCGTCTTGTTGATGCTCGCGTGAGTTGATCTGTAGCGGTACATGGATCACCACTTCAGTGCTGACCAGTCACACAATACATTTTGAGAGAGTCTCCTATATTACCATTGGTTCAGATTTTTCATTACTTTCCAGAAATCATTCATCTGATCATCTCCAAATCCTCGACTTCCTGTTTACCCCTAAGCCCAGTCCTACGGCCTACCAAACGTAACCCCACACACTACCCCCTCTCCCAAAAAAAGACAAGCCGCGTGACTCTCCTACAGCACACACAAAGCGATGTTGATCGCCCTGCCCTGCCCTGCCCTGCCCATGTGAGCTGTGCCCGCAGCCTTCCTGCCTTGCTAACGATACACGACCACCCCCCCATCCGCCTTGCCTCTCAGCTGACTTGACACATCCATCACAGCTGATCTGGATACTCGCCAAAATATTGCTAATAGTGCTGATAAAGAGTGCGTCTGATGAGTGTTAAATATAACCTTCCCAAAGAAAAAAACTGTTCTCTGGTGTAGATATTGTAATGATATTGTAATAAACATGAACTAATCCCACAAGTGACCTACTCTGTCTGACAAAAATCTGGAAAAAAACATTTCCACACTGTGAAAGCCAGTGTTTTTGCTGTTCTATTAGCTCGACTTCTATATTTACAAATGTTATTTTTATTTCGGATTTATTACCAGTGAGTACTCTATTGATGTACCGAGTGTATTTGTATACGGAATGTGAACATTTAAATGCAACTGGTTTTGTCACTGTATAATTATTATTTGAAAACTTTTTTTCCGCACTGTTAGGATATCTGTGTTAGGTTGTAGCACTGTTAGGATGCCGCTTTAGTTCGTTCATCTTATATTTTAGCTGTGCATGTGTTACATGTCTGTCTATAACAGTAGTCTAAGATATTTTTGTTACTTCGATTTTCAACACTAATAAATTTGTCCAGCTCTGTATAAAAAAAAATCCAAAGCAACTTGTATAAGGTTGTATCATAGCATTGTACCGTGTAAGTGGGTCATGCTCATATTGAAGGTGGTTCATACTTATAAAAATTATTGTAGGCAGTGTCACTTTCTATCCTACAGATTAGAATCGTGATAACACTCCATTTAATGAAATTGAAATAACTTCTCCATCATCTTCTGACACTTCACTGGTCATGTCTGGCACAAACAAGGCTGATGCCCAAAATCATGCAATTGTTCCCACAACATTGAAAAGCAAAAGAGAGCAGCTACGCATTAGCTCAGCTTTGCATTAAACTCAAACACGCGCAAGGAAGTAGCTCTGAGCGAATGTGCATCCGGCGACATCGCGCATTCAACTCACTCGCTTTGAATTAGTTCCGTTTTCGAATCGTCGATAGAATCGTCACAACCCGCATGTTATTATTTCCGTTTTAATTCCGTCCTAAAGTGTATCCGACGACAACACGCATTCAAGTCACTCACATTTGTATTAAATCTGTTTCCATTCCGTTTTTGAATCGTCGATAAAATCGTCACAACCAGCATATATTAATTTCGTTTTCGAATCGTCGATATAATCGTCACAACCCGCATGTAATTATTTAATTTTTAATTCCGTTCGAATGTGTATCCGACGATAACGCGCATTCAACTCACTCGCATTTGTATTAAATCTGTTTTAATCACGTTTTCAAATCATTGATATAATCGTCACAATACTTATCTAATTATAGTTAGTACATTCCTGTCTGCTTTCTACAAGAAACCACGAAAATAGAACTCAAGAAAACGGTCCATTTTGCCACCAGTAAATTCTTTACCAGTCTATGATGGTTAAGGGTAAGCTAGAATGTGGCATTTGCCACGTCTCGCACGCCACCGAACTAATGGTTTGCGATAATTCTTCTAACTCTGCCAGAAAATTGAACAATAGTCCCTCATATTGGGACTGCAGGACAGCGCGCTGCAAACTATGTCAACAGGCAGAGAAAATTAAACAACAGGCAGAGGAAATCCTACAACTGAAAGCACAATTCAGTCATGCGTTCAATGACCCGTCCAACACAACGACAGTCAACACGGATACCCAGCAGCTAGCTATTGAATCAATATTGGAAAACGTGCTGAAACACTTCCACGAATTCAAAGATCTGACGAACAGCGAACAAGCAAAAGTCAAAGAAACTGCTGAGTCCAACCTAAATCGAGTATAAGAACTTCAAGTGCACCTTGACACTGAATTGGCCAAGAAGCTTACTGCTCTAGACGAAGATGCCAATTACAGCACCAAATCGACTGAAAATTTATTCAAAGATAGCAAGGCATCGTACACTACGGTAGTAAGCAAGAAGCAGTCACGCTGTGATAATGCACCAGACGATCGGCCACTATCTCAGCACATCCGACCCGACAAACGTAACAGAGGAAATTTTAGTGTTTGGTGATTACACTGTCACCGTCCTCAAATCAAATCAGCAAAATGGGAGAATTGAACTACAAATAATCGGCAAATCAGACTTAAAAACCGACGAAATTGTGAACATAATCGTACAGAAAAAGATACCTTTTTCTAAACGAATTATAACTCAAGCCGGAGCTAAAGACGAGTCACAGACAGAATCGACATGGAAAAGGTACAAAGCCATGCGAAATGATGTCAAAGGTTCACACGAGAACATACACGTCACTGGCATCTTGCCCCATCCGAACCAAAGCCGAAACAAGTTAAGCAAGAGGATCTTTCTTAACAATCGCCTAGCAACTTTCTGCAGAACACAAAAAATCATTTTCTCTGATCATTGGGGAACGATGATTGACCCAAAGTACTAAAACTTTGATAGAATCATCAACAAAAACCCGTATGGACTTGATGCCATCGAAAACATACCTAAAAACATTGGCGCTAGTTTTGTCAACGAAAATAAGGAAACAAACGTACTCGATATCATACCCTTAACTCCGTCGGCAGTTGCCGACGAGATGATCCAACGGCCTCCGCCCGTTTCAACACTAGATACAAAACAAATATCAGAGCCCATCAAAACATCACCGCAAGTTCTAGCATAAACGTTCCTGTCATCAGTCCAGTCCGAGTTATAGGCAATAGTCGCCGCTCGCTCGTACAAGCCAACTAACCGAAAATAAAGTCATGGCTCCGACACAAGGCCTCCTAGTAGAAGAAGATTGAGTCAAGCAAATCAAGTTAATGTGACACACGGTACTCTCAAATAATATAATGTTAAATCAATGAATGTATCGACATATAATAGCGATCACAGAATCATGGATGAAATGGAGCACCAGGCATTATTCAGCCGAATTTACTCTCCCCGGTTACTCACTATTTCACAAGGATAGACAAGGCCGAGAGGGCGGAGGAGTGTTGTTTCTCCTAAATGTCACTATTCCTAACAGCAGATACGACATAGTATCAATCTAAGTAGTCGGTAGACCTAAAAAATGCCAAATCGCCCTCGTCTATCGACCCCCAAAAAGCAATGTCGCAGATGACATCGACCTTTACAACGCCCTCATAGATGTCGTCACAACACAACACTGTATAGTGCTTGGAGACTTCAATATCCCTGACATTGATTGGAAAACTAACGAATGCACTGCCACCGGCCAACGTCTGATTGATTTTGCAGACTATAAGTTCATGCATGACCCAAATGGTGAAGACACCTACAAGAGGTGGCAATATTCTTGATCTCCCATTTTGTGCAAGCGACTCTCATGTCACAAAAATCGAAGTGGGCAAAACCCACGGAACCAGCAACCATAATTCTGTAAGGTTTTTGATGGATCTAGAGTTGAAAACGTCAAAAACCTGCGGAAAAGTCCCTAACTTCAAATTTGTCAATTTTGATGGCTCAAGAGAGTACATAGCGTCAGCAGAAATAACCCTCGGACAAGATGTCCATCAATCGCTTAACAATTTTTTAACTGCACTTAAAAATATCGCATATGCGTATATCTCGCGCAAAAACCGGCGAACAGCAGCCAATCAGCCAAAGTATTGGCAAGGAGAATTGCAGCGTCTTCAGTCACGAAAGAAAGCAAAATATTCAATAAAACTGAAACATCCACATGCCGACATAGCAAAAAAATGAATAGAAAATCAGCTGAAGAGATCTATAGAGGGTCCAGAAACGTAAGAACAAGATTATGAAAATGAAATTGCCAATGCCAAAATTGTTTAGTTATATTTCGAGAGAAAAAAAAATCAAGATCTGCAATTGGTCATCTCGAGAACTATGATGGTGAACTAGAAACGGACGACACCAAACGAGTGTCCTACTTAATGACTACTTTTGTTCTGTTTTCACATCAGAGACTCAGGATAATCCTATTCCTGAGGATATCATTGCGGAAAGACGAATTGAAGCCCTCAATACAGTGAACTTCTCACTAGCCGAATTTATTTAAATATATAGATAAACTGGAAGTCACAAAATCTCCAGGTCCAGACCAAGTTCATCCCAGAACCCTATATGAGACGACGAACGAAATCTCCGAACATTTATCAACATTTTCACCCAATTTCTCACTAAGGGCACCTGCCCCTCTGAATGGAAAGAAGCCAATGTTACCCCAAATAAAAAAAAAGGAACAAAAAGAGTACCAGCAATTACCGTCAAATTAGTCTCGCCTAAGTCATTGACAAATTGGTGGAAAGTTTGATAACGGATAAAATTAGAAAACTTTTAGAATCAAACAAACTGATTGGCGACCCACAACATGGCTGTAGACACAACCATTCCTGTCATACGAGCCTGCTACTTTTTTCAAGAATATAATGGAAATCCAGTACACAAAATATTCCATCTATATAAATTATGTTGACTTTCAGAAGGCATTTGAAAAAGTAGCCCACAAGCGCCTAGTTAGTAAATTGCACAGCATCGGTATTCGAAGCGAGCTTAACTACTGGATAAAATGCTGGCTTGCGGACAGACGGCAGCGAGTTGTAATTAACGGAGCTTCCTACCACTGGGTTAATGTCACAAGCGGCGCGACTCAAGGATCCGTGTTATGTCTAGTTTTCTTCACAATATTCACGACCGATCTCGATAGCAACGTACTCCCACACATTAGCAAGTTTGCAGACGATACTAAGAAGGGAGGAAGGGTACTAACTGAACTGGAGAATCATCAGATCCAACTAGACTTGAACAAAATTGTTGGTTGGGCAGAAAAACGCAAATGAAATTTAATGTAGACAAAAGTAAAGTTATGCACATAGGTCCTTTTCACCTTAGACACGAATATTCAATGTCCGGAAAGAAACTCATTCGTGTCACCGAAGAAAGAGATTTAGGTGTCATCATTAGTATTGGCTTAAAAAGTAGCAAGTAAAATAACGATGTTGCCAGGAAAGGCAACAAAACGCTAAGAATGAAATCCGTCACCATCTCTTACAAAAGCAAAGACAGTATGGTCAAGTTATGCAATGCATTTGTTAGACCGCATCATGGGTATTCCGTTCATTTTCGGTCTCCGTATTTCAGAAAAGACGGTATTAAGTTAGAGAAGGCGTAACTTAGAGCTACCAAACTCATCCTTTTGCTGCGGAATAAATCGTATGAAGAAAGGCTACGTGAACTCAATCTTACTCCGCTAGAGAAACGTCGAGTCAGCGGCGACATGATTGAAGTGTGGAAGATTACGAAGGGTAAAGAAAAACGCCGACTGAGCGAGCCTTTTGACTCTGAATACGAACGGAGTGACTAGGAACAATGGATTCAAAATCGTAGGGAAACGTTCTTCACTCGCCATCAAGCTCAATTTCTTCACGTATAGAGTTGTCGAAGAATGGAACAAACTTCCAGCGGAGGTTGCAAACAGTAATACAATCAAAACGTTCAAGTCTCGGTTCAATAAGTTCTACATAAATCACCGGTAAATAGCTAAGTCGTTCTCTTTCTTCATGCTATAAAAACAGAAATGACCCCATGAAGCTCTCCTAGACATTCTACTTCATAACATGCTACCTTGCTATCCGACAACCTTGTTTGGGACTATAGACCGGTTGTTGTCTTCCTACACTTATGAACACTTGTGCGTATTTGCAGGCGTTATTCGTTCTTTTTTTTCTATGCATGGGGCCATTTCGCAGTTTCCCAGGATTTCACTACTACACATAGGCCGTTACGCTTGCGTCATGCAAGACAGCCACATGCCTGGTCCAGCTCGGCACCCGGTGCATTTCGCGCGGTGTTGTAAACACGAACGCTTCTCTGGCAGACACCAAAACTGCATTGCATATACACCCATAAAGCTCATCTAATTTATCCATATCAACATTTGCATGTATTTGAATCAATTATGAGGGCAGAACAGTTAGCTCATTCATAAAATTTGAACAAAACAATTCGGGTTTTGCTGTGTCATTGAACTGCCAGTTTATAGACGGAGTGGCTGCAGTCGCCTCTTTCATTATATGGAGCGCACGTAATGAGAGCTCTGCATGGAACGGTAAGTGATCAGACAAAGACGTATATTCCCCAACATAAACTCGCGTGATCGAACCATTTAACTGATTTCCCATTGTGATTAACATGTGCGTGCGTGTCCTGTGGCAACAGTGCAACATCTACAAAGTCTTGTTCATTGTCCGCCAGAAGTACCTGAAGTTCGATAAATGATCTGCATCTTGGGCGGCAGTCAAAAAAAGTCCCCCATAACATAAACACGATCGTGATTTGATCCCCTCAATTTAGCCCCTAGTTTTCCATTATGCGCTAATACGAGCTCTTCATCACAATGAGGGGCATAAGATAAATACACAATAATGAATAGAATCAACATCACGTCTACTTCAACAGATAACCCGATCATCCTATCATCATTGTACTGTTATATTTTTACACACGGACTAACACTATCAGACCATGAGAAAGTCAATCCACCATAGGACGCCCTCTAAGTACACCGTTTCCTAAATTTATTGACGAGAGGGGAAATAGATGAAAACAGGAGTCTCTAGAAGACTAATTAGGAGATCATTTTTGAAAAGCCATGTCTCCTGTAACGCACATCTATACTTATTTGTAAATAAATTCTTCAGGACAATTTCTGCACTATAAAATCCACTACAGTTATAGGTGACTAAGCTAAGATTGTCGAAGAAAGTTTGCATTTTAGATAGCATGATAAGAAGTGAAAATTGACTAGCGTTTATCCAAGGGCTCTCCATTCTTCTTGTTCTCGTAGAAGTTTCGTAAACGGGTGCCTGCTGGCCAGACATCAGACGATTTCAGCCGCCTAATTTGCTGGTAGCTTGCATTTATTTAAAACGGAACATTTTCCAAGCCGCTTCAACTTTCAACCGTGTAGCCGTCATCTTCTGTTTGTCGACGTACCTCACTCAATATCGGTGATGTAATGGAATAATCGATGAATTTTGTGATGGGCCAAATGTGGATGTGATTTATCTGATATTTGGTAAGGCCATTGGCAAAGTAGATCACCGAATCCTGTTTTCGAAACATTACAATGTCAATATTCAAGGAAATGGTTATAAAAGGATCAAACCATTTCTTGGAAGCAGATCTCAAGTGTGATAGGCTCTGCGCTTGTCCCTCTGCTTTTCATTCATCTCAGGAACAACTGTTCACATACATCAGTCTCCTGCTTTGAAGATGATTCCAGACTACTAGGCATTATCCAGATTTGATAGATGTAGGAAATAATCAATCTGATCTGAAAGAAAGCTTCAAGTGGACTGGCAAACCTACATTTAATTCAACGAATCTATGTTTGAATAATTATGACATGGAAAAAATCTGACCTATAAACAGTGACCTTATATTATTCTACCAATAGCATAGCCATGGAAGAAACACTAAGCCGGCCAAATTGAGGCGTATAAATACGTTACGTTGAGAAATGACAAAGAATGAGGCCAGTTGCCATGAGAACCTTTTCTGTCGGCAGATGAAAGAAAAATGTAGACTCTTTGGGATCAAATAATCCGAACAAAATGCATCAACTATATCTTTTCTTTCGGGTCCCCACATAAACAGAAACATCGGAATATACTTAGGGCAGTGCCAAGAAACATCATCTCCAAAATCCCGGAGGTAAAAGAAATGGACTATTAAAACAATTGGAATGCCTTGAGCTTTACTCAATCCAATGACGTTTAGGAAGATTCAGCGAATTGTTTGGAAAATTCTGGCAGGCTACACTTTCAATGCCAACGATAAAACTGTGATGAAAGTGACCATGGGAAACCATTATAGGATTGGCAGATGTGTTACATTAAGGTGCCAAAACCGACAGGCAGACTTTATATGCAAAAAATTTCTTATATCAGCTTCACGTGCCTAGCACCATAATTAACCAGTCCAGGGTCATTGGAAATAGGTGAGTTCGAACGGGTGCCTCAATCGAATGCTACAGCAAACATTTTGAGGTTCAAAAATCGATTAGACAAGCACTTCAGCTGTGTTCCGGATGTTCTTCTAATCATTACGGAGCCCTCAATGTGGGGACAACACCCTACTCCACCGCGTCGCCAATCTTGATCCGACTGGTAAATGTGTCTGCAAGACGCATTTGCTGATGCCGCAGCACGAGTAAAGAATGTCTTCAAAGCCTTGGGTCAGGTGGCAGCTACGCTGTGACCAGCTGTAACAGCGACAAAGTCCCAGGGATCAAAGTATCCAAGAAATCAGCTATAACATGTACGTTTTCAGCATCTGCAGATCTTCTTACGTTTCTGAAGCAAAAGTGCCCAATAGCAATATACTGACAATTATCGATATGTGTTGGAACACAGTTTTTGACTTTTCAATTAGGTTTTTATAATTTAAATTGTTTTCTAGATAAATAATGGCACAACAAAATTGACAATGATAGCACCCTTGTACATCCAAACGCTTTCAATTGAATACTCCCATTACCCTACAGCAAAACCGTCAACGCACCTCTCTATGAAATATTTGAGTTAGACTCAATACATAAAACTTGTTCAATCCTAATTCAATAACAATGCGATCCTCTGACGTTAAAGCGCCAATACAGTTTTATGTCTATGATCACTTGCTAACAGTCGTGTTCGCCGGAATAATATTGATAGAATATGACACTGATTCATAGACTTCATGGCATGTCACGCCGCTAAAGCGAACATTGTAACCAATCACTCACCCATGACATCCTTCCTCCTCTTACACTCTTCCTTCCATCCACTTCCTCCACTCCTTCTTCTTTCCTCATCCTCCCCTCTTCTTCCCATCCTCCTCCTCTTGCCCAACACAACATGGCGGGGCGGAATTCAATTTGCCAGGGAAGCTGCGGAACAAGCCGCATTAGACCCTCCCCACGTATAGGCTTTCAGTTCACAGTGGCTTGATTTGTCCTGTTATCGTGTTCAGACAATGCGGAGCACATGAAGAGAATTATTATGTACACGCAACCCAATTTACTGTCTTTCAACCAATTTTTTTTACGTCAGTAAAAAGATACCAGAATAATTTATTAAGACATAAACTTTGTATTATGATCATTTTGCTTACACACCAAAATCATTTATGTTACAAGGATAATCATCATAGTGAAGAAGTAAAGGTGCCAATGTCACCAGTTCCGAGCATGGCATACTTAGTGATTCATAGCCACTAAGTATGGCACACTGGGAACTGTATATCGTCGTTACGCACTTACTGTATATCGTCGTTCATCAACTGAGCCTGAGTTCACCAGACTCCAGGGTTGCCAGTTCAAATTGTTCGCTTTGACGCCGCAGTAACTCTTGGAGTGCTCACAGTCGCCCAACCTGACCCAATCCATCATGCTGCGCAGTTTCGTGGTCCATAAAATACTACTATGAGAGCATTGAATGATGAAGAGGGGAGGAAAATCTTCCTGCGACTGT
>SDVV010025131.1:0-12471 GCA_016164225.1 Gammarus roeselii
TGGGCACGATGCCCTGTCATCCAGTGTTGGGCACGATGCCCTGTCATCCAGTGTTGGGCACGATGCCCTGTCATCCAGTGTTGGGCACGATGCCCTATCATCCAGTGTTGGGCACGATGCCCTGTCATCCAGTGCTGGATACGATGCCCTGTCATCCAGTGCTGGATACGATGCCCTGTCATCCAGTGCTGGATACGATGCTCTGTCTAGAGATATTCATGATACCTCATCCGATTTTCAAGTCATGAATTAGAAAAACGTGGATGTATGTATAGAGAGACATGTATGTACAGACATACAGCCGTTTCCCCCTTATTAGGAGAGTGGCGGCTAAGATAGGCTGATACAAAGGAGGGAGGCGCCCAATCTCCCCGCCACAAGACCGCCGCGTCCATGCCGAGGCTCGAACTCGCAACGTGCAGCACCAGAGGCCGGCACTGCAGTCGGATACGCTAACCACTTGGCCGCGACGGCCAGAAATTTATGATGCAAGTATTTAATCAAGGTGATTGACCCCTCAATGGGCAAATCTATGTTGAAGTTCTTGCTTTGTAAAATCAGATTTGGTATATTGAATAGTCTTAATTTGAGTTTTCATAATCTGTGTGAAAATGCGACGTCGGGATAAAAAATTTGTCTGCAACGGTTCGAGCATAAGTGCTTTGCGTCTTAGTCTCCTTTTTTTGTCAGGGACCTGCTGAAGAGACCATTCTAGCTATGCCTCATAATACTGTAGAGTTTGCAGAGTAATAGCCCAGCCAAGATGTGGCGCCCATCATTCATGGGTTGCCGGCAGTCAAGGGCACAAATGCAGATTGTTGCCACCTAAGAGAGCAATGGTCCTTCCGCCACATTTTATTGCTGAGTCAGGAGGGAGGTGATTCTCTGTGTTTGCCGAGGCGGATTTTAAAGATATATATGTTATTACTGGTAACCACATGTGTTGAACGGTTCCAAATTGTAGCCATCTTGATAGGAATCAGTTTTCGGCATCTGATGTTCTCTTTTGTTCTCCTACTTATATGAATACATATGAATATATACATACAAGTTGGTTGGGAAGGTATGTGATGAGTACAATGGAGTTGGCCGTTCGGCTGTAGGGTTCAAATGATACTATCTGATCCCAACACAGTCCATGCGCATCTCTATGTTGATACGCACATGACTCGTCAACCTCATACAGGCATTTGTCCACAGTTTAGTTCAGCACCACCTTCCCAGGGTTAGCTTCCACCATAGTTTCCCCAAGGCCCCCAAAATTAGAGACCCCTGGCCCCAGTGTTCTGAATGGTTCTAACTACAGTTTTTGTCCCTAAATTTATATTCCTTGGAATAATCTCGGTCCCAGAGGCTCCCGGGGCTAGCTCTATTAACCCCATTCAGGCATCTGAAGGTTTCTATTAGCTGACGCCTAAGTCTTCTTTATTCAAGTGTTATCACTCAGAGTTCGAAGAGTCGCGGCGGGTACGTCAGATTTCTCGGTTCCGGAATAATTTTCGTTGCTCTGAGCTCAACACGTTCCGTCTTTTTAATATCCCCCGCAGGTGAGGGGATCAAATTGCACTGCAAATTTCATTTGTGACCTGACGAGGGAAGTATACAACGGAAGAACAATGTCCCTGGAGTGGTATCGATTGTTTTTTATGTTTAGTCAAGGACTCGATTACCTTTGTTGTAACTATCTCCCACTTGATTTTTACAGTGAAAATATTTTGGTGATTAATATTCCAAGATCTCGCTGTTGTTTGCCTTAGTCTTATGCTGGTATGCCATCACGCTTGCAGAATTTATATTGTGTTTTGATGTGCACAACGCAGCAGTCCACCAGTTTATCAAGATAATTTTGGATAGTTATGCGATCTCGCTTAGTCTCCTTTGTAGCGGAGTTTGGTGTCGTCGGCAAATTTTGATAACTTTCTAACGATGCCGGTGTCTATGTCCTTTTATACATTATAAAGAGGAGGGGCGCAAGAACACGGTCATGGAGTACTCCAGACGTTACCGTAGCCATCTGACGTTTTCCTTGACTAACGTGGACCCGTTGCCTGTGGTCAGTGAGCCATCTTCGAGAGCCACCTTTCTACGTTACCAGTTATGACGCCCACCTCCAATTTTTTCAGTAAGCGTTATCGAGAGACTTTCTCAAATGTTGTTTGAAAGTCAAGATACATTCAATCGACAGCTACGATTTCGTTGTATATCTGCGTGATCTAATTGTAAAAGGCAAGGAAATTGGTCTGCAGCTAAATTCGCTTCTGGGGCAGTGTTTGGTTTCTCTCTTCGTGGAAGGTTACACTGTTTTCATCAATCTAACCAAGGTTTTGCCGACCACATATGTGAAACTGATTGGTCTATAGTTCCCGGGCTTTTGCCTACTACTCATCTTCAATATGGCTGTGATGTTCACCGTGATCCAAAAGACCTCCGTCGACTGCTGACAACTGCGGACATGTTCTGTGACACTTTTGGGTGTAGATCATCTGGTCCTGTAGATTTGTAGATGTTCAAGTTGCAGAGTTGTTCCTCACTTCATCAATAGAGAAGAAAATATTTTCTAACTGTTGCACTGCTCAAGGCAGTTCGACTTCTGAGATCATATGCATATTCCCATCTGTGGAGACTATTACTAAATATTCGTTGAACAAATTGGACATGTCTGGATCGGATGATTTAGATCACGTGCACTATTTTGTAGTAGGCCAGTATCGTCATGAACAACATGTCTTTCATTCACATATGCGTATAACCCTTTTGGATTGCATTTGGTCATTCTAGCAACATTTATTCGACGTTTCTCTGAGCACACGTTCATTTGCATATGCGTTGAATACTTTTGATTTGTAGTTGGCCGTTTTAGCAACATTTTTTTCTTTCATATTGTTATATCTCACGATATTGAAGGCTGAAGACTCCTAGATAAACAAGGGTGGAATATATATTAGATTTATTTGCAAATATACAATTTTTAAAAGTCGAGAAAGATGGTAATTTAAGTTAGGTGTAAGAGCAGCAAGCACAAGCAAGTAACCAATCTGTATCGGGGTCGAGTCAACACTGACTCTCCCAGACTATCCCTTGTTGCTCCATCCATTTCACTTCCGTCACAAGCGTGGCCCATGACATAATTGTCCCTGCACCGGGGTCATCTTAATTGCCGTATGCACCCAAATGATTTCCGTTCATTTCAGATCAGCTTGTTTACTGCTCATAGGTTCTCTTATTATAAATTACCTTGTCTGACTATACTACCCGGCCTTCCGGCCAGCGCATGTCTGATGTAATAGGGATTTATTGATGAGCGTCTACTCTCCGGAAATCTCTTTTGTTACGCATTGACATTGCTCAAGTATGGGCACATGACACTTTTGCTCGTCGACAACGCCAGCAGCCAAGGGCTCCAACACTGCGAGCAGCCCAGGGCTGCAACACTGCCAGCAGCCCAGGGCTCCAACACTGCCAGCTGCCCAGGGCTGCAACACTGCCAGCAGCCCAGGGCTCCAACACAGCCAGCGGCCAAGGACTCCAATACTGATAGCAATCCAGATCTTCATCACTTCCAGCAACCTAGGGCTCCAACACTGCCAGCAGCCCAGGGCTCCAACACTGCCAGCAGCCCAGGGCTCCAACACTGCCAGCAGCCCAGGGCTCCAATACTGCCAGCAGCCCAGGGCTCCAACACTGCCAGCAGCCCAGGGCTCCAACACTGCCAGCAGCCCAGGGCTCCAAAACTGCCAGAAGCCCAGAGCTCTAACACTGCCAGCAGCCTAGGGATCCAACACTGCCAGCAGCCCAGGGATCCAACCCTGCCGGCAGCCCAGGGCTCCAACACTGCCGGCAGCCTAGGGCTCCAACACTGCCAGCAGCCAAGGGCTCCATTACATCCAGCAGCCATGGGCTCCAACACTGTCAGCAGCCCAGGTCTCCAACACTGCCAGCAGCCCAGGTCTCTAACACTGTCAGCCACCCAGGGCTCCAACACTCCCAGCAGCCCAGGGCTCCAACACTGCCAGCTGCCCAGGGCTCCAACACTGACAGCAGCATAGGGCTCCAACGCTGATAGTAGCCCAAGGCTCCAAAACTGCCAGCAGCCCAGGGCTCTAACACTGCCAGCAGCCCAGGGCTCCAACACTACCAGCACCCTAAGGCTTTAATACTGCCAGCAGCCTAGAAATCCAACACTGCCAGCAGCTTAGGGATCCAACACTGCCAGCAGCCCAGGGATCTAACACTGCCAGCAGCCAAGGGCTCCAACACTGCCAGCAGCCCATGGCTCCAACGCTGTCGGCAGCCCAGGTCACCAACACTGCTAGCAGTCAAGGGCTCCAACACTGCCAGCAGCCAAGGGCTCCAACACTGTCAGCAGCCCAGGGCTCCAACACAGCCAGCAGCCAAGCGTTCCAACACAGCCAGTAGCCCAGATCTCCAACACTGCCAGAAGCCCAAGTCTCCAACACTGCCAGCAGCCCAGGGCTCCAACACTGCCAGCAGCCCAGGGCTCCAACACTGCCAGCAGCCCAGGGCTCCAACACTGCAAGCAGCCCAGGTCTCCAACACTGCCAGCAGCCCAGGGCATCAACACTGCCAGCAGCCCAGAGCATCAACACTGCCAGCAGCCCAGGGCATCAACACTGCCAGCAGCCCAGGGCTCTAACACTGCCAGCAGCCCAGGGCTCTAACACTGCCAACAGCCAAGGGCTCCAACACTGCAAGCAGCCCAGGGCTCCAACGCAGCGTTTGTATTCACAGAGCATCCAAGCGTGTTCCTTGGCTCCCTGCTCCGGCATTCAGGAAGAGAGGCCGCCCAGAAGACATAAAGGAAGCGTGCACATATAACACGCTTATGCCTGGCAACTGCCGCTCTATTCTACCTAGACTATGGAGGGGGGGACGAGAGCAGCGGGGCGTGAGGGAGGAAGGGATGGCCGTGGGGAGATTTGGATGGTAAACATGGGGAGGCAGAATGGGACAAGCAAACGTTGATTTCCGGCATCTTGAGGCAGTTTTTTTCCCCAGAAATCAATAATTAAATTAAAAGTTTTTGGTTTTGACCTATTGCACAACTAAAGAACGTCATGTCATAGTTCAATAGATGTGGCCACTGTGGATATGGTTACTATGGATGTGACCACTGTGGATGTGGTCAATGTTTATATGGTCACTGTGGATGTGGTTACTATGGATTTGGTGACTGTGGATGTGGTTACTATGGATTTGGTCACTGTGAATTTGGGGACTATGGATTTGATCACTGTGGATGTGATCTTTGTGGATGTGATCACTGTGGATGTGATCACTGAGGATGTGGTCACTGTGGATGTGGTCACTGTGGATGTGGTCACTGTGGATGTGGTCACTGTGGATGTGGTCACTGTGGATGTGGTCACTGTGGATGTGGTCACTGTGGATGTGACCACCGTGGATGTGACCACCATGTATGTAGCTACTCTGGATGTGGTAGAGATTAGGCTAGTTTTAATCTAGGTAGTGCCGTTCTAGGTTATGTCTCTTGACATTATGGACGTTATCCGGGTTCGTAATTCCAAATTTCCATATCCTATCTTCTTAAGATCGTTCAATTCAACAGTTCAACCCATGATGACCCATCGGAGTATCTGAGTGACTCTGATCCCGCGCTAGACAGCTCAAATTTGTTTAGGACATTTAGAAGTCCTGGTCTGGGTTCCAATCAAAACAGCAAGTGAAAATGTTCTCGCTTTACCCCTGGGAGCTGTGGGGTAACCGTTTATTGACCATCTGGTGCTCTGGAAGGGTACTGTAAACGAGTTTTTCCTAAGGTCTGTGAATGAACCGTTTATTAACTACCCTAGGGCTCGGGTAGAGTGGTATAAAGACGAGTTTTACCTTCAGGGTCTATGAATGAACGTTTATTGACCACTTTGGTTCTTGAAGAGTAGTATATAAACTAGTGATGACTTCAGCATCAATTATGATTGCATCCGCATCATTTTTTTCAGGAATGTTACTAATGGTTTTCCAGATTTTTTCGCCATTTCCTTGAGTGGTCTCAATCTGATTTAAAATACAGTCTTCACGACCAACATTATTCCTATTCATGAACGTATTTTTGTAGTATCTATTGTTCTCAACGCGTGAAGGGATGCCTGTTGTATCTAAGGTATAGCCTGTCCTTTCTTTTTTTGTGAGACGAGTAAACCCGGCGTCATCCCATGACTCTTAGCTTGTTTGTGGCCGAGCTCTTTTGGCATGCACTTCGAACATATCAATTAGTTATTTGAGACTAAAAACATCATTTGATTTAACTGTGTATATTATTTCAGGAAAGTCATGAGCCCACAGCGCCTCCTTGAATTTTGGCTTTACCGGTAGCCATATTTATGATCGGTATATTACAGTTAAATTACGTTATGCGTGTGAGTTCGACTTCTGAATAAAAATAAGGTACCGCGTAGACATCTGAACTGATTACAGCTGTACGTGGGTTACAATGAACATCGTTGGTGAAACTTTAACTCATGAAGTTGCAGAGCCAGCAGTTGTATGCGCTTGTTTAGTTATTATTAAAGAGTACAAATCATGTGAAAGGAAACTGTTTCAATCGTCAGTGACTGAATTCGTTCTGATAATAAAACAGATCTACGTTGAAAGCTCCCATAATATACACTTTATTATGAACTATATCAACTCTACTGAAACTTCCTTCATCTCTAGCTAAAAAAAGTTACCAGTAGCTTAGAAGCTTTACGGTTAACCCCACCGGTTGTTTTAACCTGGCGATCACAATAAAAATCGACGTAACGTAGAAGAGTATCGATTCCTGGACCTATGAGTGAGAGCTCAGATCTCAGTACATCAGTCCGACGAACGGTTGTACTGGAACGATTTTCAAATAACAAACCCCTCCCTTACTACTTCTGGTATTGTTTGTATGTAGATTGAAATCTGCTAAATTTCATAAGTCTTGCAATTCGTTTGTAAATTTGGTTTCCCAGAATCCGATGCAAAATTCTTTACTCTCTGAAAGAGTATTTTTGCACAGACGATGCCAAAATACTCTAACTTCATCGAGATATTGTTATAACCAGATAATGAGCTGGAATTCTATCACATTATATGGTCTGAAATATTGATATGAAGGCTACGATAGTTTCAAACCTGCAACATGTAAAGCCATGCAGTAAATCCTTTCTTAATAAAGCTGTATGGTGAAAGAACTCGGCCCCAGGAATTATTTGACGCTCCGGCACATTCATTATAAGTTGCAAATCGGCATCGACATCGTGAAGAACATTGATGAAGTCGTTTGCAATTTGTTGTATTGCAAGATCAAATAAAACAATCCACGACGCAGGACTGATAGTTGAATGTTTTACCCTGTCATTAATCGACTCGTTTTTTTTCCGACGTCTTTTATTTTTTTAATAGCGAAGGTTTTTAAGTTAGGTTGCTCGATTTGCCAATGGTACTGTTTTGTTTATTGATTCATCTTATCCAGCCAACGGCTTGGACTTGTTTGTTAGTTTTGGTCATACCGAAAAGGGCAAAGCCATAATATAGTGGCTTATGAACTTTCTGATTTAGACTTTTAAAGCTGAATATTTTTTCTAATGTCTTAGGGCATCTGAGTTGCACCAGCGTGGTTTAGTAGCCTCTACCGGCTAATTTATTTGGCCGTGGTTAACTTAGTATTTTCAAGTCTCCTCAGCGGTTTTTGGTTGATTTTGACCGGCTACTGACAAGGTTGTTGTGATCGTCGGCTCTTCCAAGCTGCTTCAGCGAGTTTTCGTCGCTTCTGTTTGGCTAAAAGCATGGCTATGTTTTATTCGGCTCTTCAAAACCGCACCAGCGTTTTCCTTTTTTCCCCGCAACTAGCAAGGTTGCATTTTATTCTGCCTTACCAAGTCACATCAATCTATTTTTTTGTAAAAAAAATCCTCTTAATGTCAAGACAGTGTTTTTTAAGTCGTTTCCAAGGCGCACCATCTTGTTTACGTCGCCTTTAACCTGCTGATGTTATGACAGTGTTTGGTCACCTTCAATCTGTACCACCGGGTTTCCGTTGGTTTTGAGCCGGTTAATGGGATAACAGTGTTATGGTTAGCCTTGTTTACACATCGTCCTAGCGTGTTTTTGTCGTATTTTGTCAGACTAATGGCATGACCGTGTTTTGTTTGACGCGACGGTCTGGCGCTTCCACTCGCTCGTGAAATTTTCTCCTGTCTATTAAGCAAGGCGCTAAGCTAATTAACAGGGCTGTCAATTCTCCTGATGCTTCATTAACAACTCTTCGCAGGAAGGGACGGCAGCCCTACGAGGAAAAAAAGGGCTGGAGAGAAGGGCAGAAGGACGAACGATAGAACGAACGAACGAACGAACGAACGAACGCAGGAGCGAATTGATGATGGACGAAGGAAGGAACGGACGGAATGAGACATGGACAAGAAGAAGATCTTTTGAATATTTTTGAACGTATGACAAGTGAAATCGGATAGCTAGAAAATGTTATTTTTGCGTATGCATGATGGATTAAAATGCTATTTTTGGATGGGAAATTGTGTTACTGAAATTCAAAAGTGTCGTTCGTGACCTTGTGCTTATGGAAGAGATTTTGCACTGGTGATATAGAAAATTAGACTACGCTGTTGAGTATTTTTCGATGTATCATAACTTCACCTATTGTATTTAATTTTTACTAATCTTTTTATAATTTACACTCACCATTTCTTTGAAACAAGAAAATTTATTTTCGGCTTCAAGATATTAATTCTGTTTTAGGCAGAAAAACGCTTGTGATTTCGACAAAAGGATGTATTTGACAGGCCATTGTTGAATGCAAACTTCGAGTATCAGAATTCATGATCTAAGATTTTCTTCTTGATCGGTATTCCATGACACGTGGCTGGTGTGATGCTGTGTCTGTCATCAACTTCTCGCTATCACTGCATAAAATTTGGTAAAATTCTGATCTATTTTTAATTGCACAATTTTTTTTTTTTTTTTACTTCTACAACAAGCTTGTTGTCGGGAAAAAAAAAATCCCACCTTCTTGATTGTCGCAAATATTTTCATTTTGGTGTTGTATTTCTGCTTAAGCATTTATTTCATCAGTGAAGGTCAAATGGTTTTAAGACTGGTGTGATTTTTTTTTCTCGACGGCTTGCTGCAAATTGTTCAATTTTCTTCTAGCCTCAGCAAGACTCCGTTATGGCATCCTATCAGCAACGGTCAGGCCAGACCTTGCCGAGACAAAAAAATAAATGTTGGATGTTACCGAGAGTTTAATTTCTCTGCTGCTACTGCAACTCTTCGCAATAAATGCGCTGACTTCAAATTTGATTTTACAGTGATTGAACGGATACGAACTGGTGCTTTTGATGCCTAGAATGATCAAACGGATACGAACAGGTGCTGGTAAATCCGGAAATTATTTAATGAATACGAACTGATGTTGGTTAAAGTGTTGGCAAAACCCAACCTTTTTAACTGGTGTTGGTAAACCAAATCTTAATTAAATTACGCGAACTGGTGTTGGTAAACCTAATCTTATTAAAAGGACGCAAACTGGTGTTGGTGAAACCGAAACCCTATTAAAATGATACCAACTGGTGTTGGTGAAATCTAAAATTATTTAAGAAACAAGTGATGGATTTGACGCACATTTTCCTAAAAAGTGTCACAGTGGATAGTTATAAGCTCGATATCCAGGTGGCAAAAAAATAATGACATGGTGAAACTATAAAAATATTGATGAACGTCATAAAAATTGGATTTTAAATCGATAAGTTGGCCTTGCCGATCATGTAAGCTAGAGGCTGACGTCGGTACAGGTCTGAGCCCTTCTAATGAAAGACTGTGTTCTGAAACCAAACGTAATAAAATATAGTCTGTTCAAGTATAATTTATCGTAATCAAATTGATTGGAAAATAACTGAACCGTAATAGTCTAATCTCATTAATTTTTATTAATTTTGATGGAATCTATTGTAGTACAGTCTATTAACGTGGGAAGACACGCATTGTGTAATTGGCCAGCCAATCGCCCCCACCAAAGGATGCAGCTCTCTAAGAGATTGGTATCAGCGGATTGAGGTGCAAATTACCCACTCCCAAGTTAGGTACCACAATAGTATCATAGCCGGCTACAATACCGACAGAAAAGCTGTTGATGGGTCATCTTTAGTGATAAGCAACTAATAGCTTTCCAACGTCTATTCCAAGTGGAGTATACTTTTCGTTCCGTTACGTAGAGACAAAGCTTGTAAGTGAGCTTGGGAAATCTGTTGTATATTCAGTGGTAATTATGCAGCGAATATGGGCAAATAAGATCTCTACGAATGCCGTATCGTTAACCAATATTTTTTCTTTCCCGGACATGAATCCTTGCCGTCAACTGTCTTAATTTGCCTTCAATTAATAAAAAAACATTCGCCTACCTGCCTTAATTGTAATTGTTTTAAATTTAATTAAGTCTTTGTAGGCCTGCCTTAACTGTATTTGCCTTTAATTTAATTAATTATTCGTAATCTTGCCGTAAATGCATTTGCCTTTATTTTAATAAATTATTCGTTGGCCTGCCCTAAGTGTATTTGCCTTTAATTGTATAAAGTATTCGTAGGCCTATCCTAACTGTATTTGCCTTTAATTTAATAAAGTATTCGTAGGCCTGCCTCAAGTGTATTTGCCTTTAATTGTGTGAGTATTCGTAGGCCTGCCCTAACTGTAATTGCCTTCAATTTAATTAATTATTTGCAGGCCTGCCTTAACTGTAATTGCCTTCAGTTTAATAAAATATTCGCATGCCTGCCTTAACTGTAATTGCTTTCAATTTAATAAATAATTCGCAGGCCTGCCTCAACTGTAACTGCCTTCAATTTAATAAACTATTTGCAGGCCTGCCTTAACTGCAACTCGTGTAGCCTACGATTCTCTTCCAACTTCAAGTCCTGCCGCTTTCTCTCCCTTTCCCCGACGACTGGCCATAATGAGTCTGTGTCGTTAATGGCTTTCTCAGCCCCCAAAGTAGGGCCCTGACCCGCTCTGATAACTCGATTGATGCGGGGCTTAGACCGCAAACTCCCCCCCCTCGTCATCAACTCGCCCTCCCCCCTCCCATCAACTCCCCCCACCGTTGCCGTAGCCGCAAGGGCAATGACGAGCCGCCGCAGTTGCTTCGAACCGGATAGAACTAAGCGTTGTGAGTGTACCGTATCCGGATTTCTGTCGGGAAGAGCACTAGTGCAGCACTAAAATGATATTAGTTACTGTAAACTACTTTTCGCCCTTAAATAATGGATTTTAAGTGATTGTGATCTGACAATGTATAGTTAAAAATTCTAAGATCGTAGCATCTGTACAAAGGGACCATAAAACTGTTATTAGCTTTTTGACATCTGTACTGCGGTATACATTCTTTGTGTTCCGTCACTGCTCCGCAACATTGGAATCGACCCTACTTGGTTCAAAAGTTATCTGACAAATCGACAACAATCAGTTAAACTCGACAACGCAACTCTGTCAAATTCGGCCACAGTTGCCTTTGGGGTCCCTCAAGGTTCGATACTTGGCCCTTTGTTGTTCCTGGTTTTTGTCAATGACATCGACTGTAAGTTACCAAAAAATCAAGCGAAAATGGTAGTGTACGCCAATGATGTTCAAATATTGCTTTCCCGAAAACCGTCAGACCTGAATGCGCTGAAAGACTACGCTGAGACAGCTGTAACTAATCTGAAATCTTGGTATGATAAAAATGGGCTCAAGCTCAACTCAGAAAGAACAAAATGCATCTTGTTCGGCTCGAACTCTAAAAGAAAAGCAGTTCCAATGAATTTCTCCATCAAGATAGGCAAATCTGACATTAATGTTGAAGATAAAGTTATAAGTCTGGGAGTATGGTTTGATCCCGATCTCTCCTTCAAACACCACGTATCTACTCTGTGTTCCAAGTGGAATGGAACACTTTTGTTCCTAAACTCCGCAAAAAAAGAATTGGATTTCAAATCAAGGTTACTGATCGTCCACGCTTTAGTATTTTCTCACATCAACTACTGTCCTTCAATTGGGGGGAAAATGCACCAAAACTCAAAGAGAGAAAGTGCAACGTTGTATAAACTTTGCGGCAAGAATAACATGCGATGGAAACCACAGAAAACGAGACCATGTTAGTCCTCTCCTCGAAAAACTACAATGGCTCAATATCGACATCAAACTGGCACTGCATGAGTCGATCAGAATTCATAAAGATCTTCTAGAAAAGCACTCACCCGGCAGCCAAAGGCACATACATTCTCGAGGTGAAAAGAACAATAGATTCACAAGAAATAATGATACTCTGCACGTTGAACACAGGAAAACAGAAACTGCCTGTCGAGCTTTTTCGATCACTGGACCAAAATCCTGGAACAACCTCCCAATAAGCATCAAGAATCTTGATTCCAACACGTCCTTCAAGAATAGGCTTATCGAACACCTACTGACTGACCAATTCAAAAC
>SDVV010025132.1:0-12471 GCA_016164225.1 Gammarus roeselii
GTAAATAACTAAAAAAAGATGCTCTACTCTGCTCTAATTCATTATTGTATCCATCCCTGTGAATCGATCTATTTATACAAATAGGCATAAGCAGAACGAACTTATTTTTATGGATACTCTCTAACTCCTCCAAAATATTGATGAATGGCCCTACAACAAACATACAATAACCTAACAGCAAGATCAAGTTTGTAACAAATCGTCTGTTCTATATAATTAATAAACACGTCAAATATTGAATCAGGATGAAAGAAGATATATAAAACACTAAAAATGAACAACATGTGACTAAATTATACTTGAAATAATGTTCTATATTGCAGATTCACACATAATATACCGTAATATTCCGATATTGTATATATAACCAACAGATTGCATTGAAGATGGGAATTCAACAGAGAACATACTAAACTGAAAGACATATTAAAACTCACGAGTTATAACAAAGCAAGAAGATTAATTCTCTAGTATACACAAAACATACATTAAAACCACGATGAACGAGAATGAACTAGCATGTATCCTACCAACAACTAATGTGTATAAGATACCAAGACATACGAGCGACACAACTGAAACCTATAGTAAATGATGTGGAATACTTCTACGTATATACGGTATAGTACATGCAAAATCTGACGAAATTAGCCTCAACTCAGTCCAAAACAGGGTTAAATTAACATCTCTTTAACTAAAGTAACGACGGCTAAATCATAACAGAATGTTATAAATACATATAAAATACCAAAATTTGCAATAACCTACCAATTAGCTATGCTTGAAATAGTGTGGAAGATGCAAAACATTGCCTAAAATTCAATATAAGGTTGGTACCGTACAGGGTGGATCGCACACTTAGGCTGCAAATTGAGTTAAAATACATACATACCACACTAATCCTAATAACAGTATATATATAGTGATAAATGAACAGAACAGACAAAAATATCTTAACCCCCCAATGGCTACGGATCCACCAAACAACCTCCGAATGAGTCAAATATACCACAACTAGGTACGAATACCAGCATATATGTATACAGAAAAAATATATAGAAGCACTAAACCATCCATATATATATAACGATACATACACTCACAACGTAGCAAACGTGAAACGGAAACAAATTTATAAGACAAGGAACAGACAAGAGCAAACTCACATAATTTTCCAGGAGTGCATCCAACTTTCTACCTAGGGGGTTTCTCTGCCGCACCAATCCCCCTCCAGAAAACTTGCTATAACACTATTCATACCAGAATCGAATAAATACATATAACGAGCAACAGTAAGTGACCAATTATACCCCACTACAACCATCTAAAGAAGAAAAAAACATATATATAAACACAATATATATCAAAATACAGTAGAAATTAAAGTGTTCAAAACATAAACCTTGCCAATGCATTTCCGAATGCTGTCCGTTCATCGGGCTGTTCATCCGTCCTTCCATTCATCCGAATGAATCAAGGTTGCATGCAATGCCCAGGTGACATGCGAACACCAGAGGTAGTGCGTAAACGTCCTATTTATATAACCTATTAACATATAAAAGCCTAATAATATCTATAACCTAATAACATACCTTATGAATAATCCGAAAGTTGTCCATCCATTCATCAGAATGAGTCACCCGTTAGCAGCCTGTCTGACTCCGGCCGTCCCCCTTCCGCTTTGCCGCCCCCCCGTCCGTTGGCTGACTCACGCTCCAAACCAGTTCCGGTACCCTCCGCCCCCGCTCCCAATTAGCTCGCTGACTCCACCCCTCCCCTGCCCCACCCAAAAGTGACTCTAGAATGCCGAAGGTTAACCGTTGATTTACGGGCTGATGGGCCAATTGGAAAAGAAAAGTCGAAAGCTTCGTAATAGCTCATGCAAGCATTCGCTCCGGCGAATTAGGTGCAGTTCCGGGTAATAGGAAATGACTACTAGAAATGTCACTCTGTATTATCAAACGCTGAAAAAAAATCTATAACAACGCGGTACTGATCCCACGTAATCAAATCTATTAATGCAATGTTCCATATATTTGAAACGAAATATGACAAAGATACTCAACTTATTAACAACGTGAACCAGCATGATTAATTGTTTCGTTCACCCTTACGAAGATTATAAATAAATAGCTGGTTAAATAAATAGCTGGTTAATAAATAAATAGCTGGGGAATGAACGAAATCTACTCTTAGTTTTTACCTGTTTATCTCACAACCGAATGGTCACGGTAAATTTACTACTCGTGAGTAAAAGCGGCTTATCTTATAACCTTGCTCAAATACCTATTCAAATCGACTGTAGATTTCAGTTGGTGGTCTAGATACATTGAATTCGTGGGTACCTTGCACTATATGATTGTGTTTTATCATTCCCTAATTCATGTATAGGGTGCAACTGTATTGGAAAACATTTTATAACAACCAAAAACACAAATGTGTTTGATTAATTTTGCTGTACGTAAATATCAAAGCAACTTGTTGCGGTTAGGCATTAAGCCGCACGACTTATGACGTCGCACGACTGTTTGAAATTAAATTTGGATGCATGAATGTGTAATGTAATTTGGTTTTCTCGTCAATAAAATAATTATTTCATATTATTATTTGCCTCAACATATGTATAAAATCGTGAAATTATAAAAAGGGCCTTTCCACGAGCTGCTGCGCCATCTGTCGTGCAAACGTCAATACAAGGTAAGTGCACTCTCCTGCCAGTAGAGGCAGATTCCTTTTTTATTTAGTCAACTCCCAGAAAGTCGCTATCATATGTGCGCATAATCATCTGCCAAATCCAACGTTGTCCGATTCCGATACATCTGGATCATGAACGCATTTACTCATAATTTATGTTAGTCGAACTCCCGCCGGGGTCGAACTCTTGGTCTTTTGATATAGTGGGATTTACATTGTTTACGACGCCAAACTTCGCAATGGACTTCAGAATAAGTGATAGTTTTTTCTTCGATTCAGCTTCTCCGAGAAAAAAAACGATGATAAGATAACAATTACATATACCTAAATTTCGAATCTGCGTCGAGTCAAAGCACGCAACCTCAACAATGAACTTCTAAATGTTTCACAACTACCTTTAATGTTACTTGACAAGATACCAATTAGGATGATCGTCTAATATAGCGCAGGGGAGTTGTCAAACTAATTTGAGAGAAATTTGTTTTGTGACGAAAGTTGTCTCTTTTCCACAGCCAAACCCGTTGTTCAAGATATTGGCCAGCGTAATTAGTGTTTTGATTGTCTCTCCTCCACAGCCGCACCTGTTGTTCTAGATATTGGCAAGCGTCATTAGTGTTTCAATTGTCTCTTCTCCACAGCCGCACCTGTTGTTCTAGATATTGGCAAGCGTCATTGGTGTTTCAATTCAATATACCAATATGAAGTATTGATGATGTCTCTTTCCCGGGCCTGATAAATTTCCTTAAATACCTGTGAAATTTTCTCTATCATTTGATTTACAAAATTGTTCCAATTTTTTTAAATGTGCAAGCTTCATAAATCAGGACTATTGTAACTTATCTACTAGAACTTTTCACAGCTGCTTTTTTCTCCTATGTTACATGTTTGTTAACAGCATAATATCAAATACATATTCTAATTTAAACACTGCAGATTTTTGATGAAGTAGAGTTGAGTTCATATTTTTAGGCCAAAACAAGGGGTGCGGAACTTGACTGATCATTTGTTCAGTGATCTTAGTATCTTCTTTCGTACAGTAATGGCTAGCCTGCCGCACGCGACTGTTGAAAAAACTCACAAATGCGGGCCGTTACAATAACACAGCCACGCGGGCTGTTGGAATAACACACTCATGCGGGCAGTTGGAATAACTTACCCTTGCGAGCTATTGGAAAAAAAAAACCTTGCGGGCAGTTGGAATAATTCCCCCATGCGTGCGTGTTTAGATTGTGCAATCTAATATTTCATTTGGTAAAAAAATCATTCATTAACACGATTCGTCTAGAAAATGATTATAAGTAACACCGTGCTGTTCATCAGGAATCAGCAGTGTTATCTGAAAAAAACTCTTAAGGGAGTCAAAGCATGATCTGATTTCATTCAGAATTACATCTGCACCTTTCACCATTTCTAGTGGCCTTTTCGTGAAAAAAATCCCATGATGTTCTCAGTCTATTTTGCAGCGTCATCGTCTCTCACTCTCTCAATTAATTCAACAACGTCAGCACAAAACACCAAGCATCGTACGCCGTATTGGGCGCTATTGAGAAGAGTATACAGGCCCTCAAAAGATCGCTTCTTCTCGTATTCACTCCTATCGTAGTGAGCTGCGCAGCCTAACTCAAACTTTTATATTTTTTACTTAACTCTAAACATACTATGAGGCAACTGACGTCATGGCAAATAATCATTTCCTGGGGTGAGGAAGGCGGCATACTCCGACGATCGTTCTTCAGATGGCGCCACACATGTTTAGCATGTCACCTAAACATGTTTTTGTGTGTCGCACTGCTGGTGCCATCGCATCCAGAGACTGCAGGGCTCTTCTGTTCAAGTGCACACGTACACAAAAAAATTGGCATGCGTTGATAGCAAATTTTCTGATGTTTGACGTCCAGCTGTTGGGCAACAATTCATTTGCCTTGTTCAGACCTGAGGGGAATGAAGGTACTGTTCCGCATGGAGTCAGGCTGAGGAATGAGGAGGATGAGCTAGTGGACGCACAGGGAGGAAACTCGTCCAGCATGTTCGGCAACTCTGTTGAGCGACTCTCGGGCAGGCATGCCAGAGTAAATAGACCCACATTGTAAATAACTATAAGGATATAAGAGAGAAGATCCACATGCTAGAGAAAGCCTGCATTTGTAGTTGAAAAAGGAACCTATTGTAAAGTCACTAACTAAAATGATATTAAAATCGAATCCAGCAACATCCACTGAAATAAATGTCTCATGACCATACTGTCTTATTCATAAAAAATTTCTTGAAATCATTAGTTCAATGTAACGTTTCACTGCTGACATGTTTAACATTTGAGAATAGAGTGTCTTTCAACAATATCAATCGATGGGAGGGATGTAGCGGTAATTTTCTTCCTTAACCTTAGTTATAAGTTAATATTATGGATATCTTAATAGCACCTGTTATCAAGAGCAGCTCGCGCGGACGAATTCCTGGAACCTATCTGTGTATTCTCAGATTTATGTATTGTGTCAACGTGTCATTAAACCTAAATAAATTGAATACTCCCATGTTATTAAAATCATAAAATCCCCTTTCAGTGCCTCTCGTGTTATCTCGGGAACATAGGATTTTTTTTCGTTTCATTTAGTCGTGAGGCCCCATACTGTATTTTTGTACATTAATCGTGGAACACAGCACTGTAGAGCCATCTGCAAAGTTACTTATGATGTGCTGTTTGCTAACAATACATTATTTCCGTAATCACCATTCACACCTACCATAATAAAAATTCCTAACTAATTTTCATTTATTTATGTTACCACTTGTAATAGTGTATGTCTTTTTTTAAATTTATGATGTTGGTGCCCTGAGGGAGAATTTACAAAGGCAAAGCTCGAACACCGGTTGCAAAAAGTCCCTTGATCAAGTCTAAACTTCATCCATTTTTGATGTATGAACATAGCGTTATAACGAAGATGTAGCAGAAATTATTAATTAAAATTGGTTGACTCATGAGCTGTTTACGAGAGTTCGCTCAATATTGGACGCCAGCATTCGTATTTGAGTCAGGTACCCTTTGGAGAAAACTTCAAGGGAGGCCAGAGCTGTATGTGTTAGCTGTTCGATACTGACTCAAGGAATTTGAGAAGGAAAAGTTTTTAATAATAAAAAAAAATCGCTATCATGGGCATAGGGGTGCAATTAAAACAGCTAACTTAACCAGGGGGAGGGAAAAAGGCAGTTAACGTGAAGCCTTGATGAATCCAGTTTATAGTTGAACAGCACATGACCTTGAGATGAGGAAGAAAAAAAGGCGCAACTTGCGTCTGACATGCAATACATACGGGCGGAAAGAGGACCATATTGGAGAGATTAGTACCGGAAGTCTTCGTTTTTGTGACCGGTCGATGCCAATGTACATGAAGAGATCGGGTAAAAGGACGGAAGGTCTACCGACGAACCGGGGAGTGCGACCTGAGTGGTCGGGCTCAGGTGGACTCTGCTGGTTTGATCACAATCGGGAAGAAGATGAGAGTTGGACGGGTGATCGGTGTGAAGACAGTGGGTGGAACTGTGGAGATGACATGAATTTGATGGGGTTCGACGGAGAAGAAGCCCAGGAACCAGGGTCAGGGTGGCAGAGAGCAGTCGTCTCTCGGCCAATTGCAGCTAAAAGAAGTACCAAAACATACACTAAATAGCAACAAGCGTTTCGAAAAATTGTCTCTTCACAGCTCGGAAAATAAGATCGCAAATTGCATGCCAATATTGTTTCAGCAATGGTTCGACAATGGGAGCTTGGCAATTAATCGACAATGTGAGATGAACGATTGTTCGACATTGAGTTGTTAATGAGAGGTCAACAATAGTTCGACGATGTGATGAATTTCGGCTGTAATATTGACGAAATAACCCGAATTTTTATTTAGGTAACTGATTCAGGGTCTAAAAATGCGTCCGTCGTGATAAACTGTGTATGAAGTTATCTTCTATCCGCATATTAACATATATTATGGCGTTAGTAACCGCTGTAGACAAAAAGCAGAAGAGTGATACAATTTTCATATAGACCCGTGACCCCGTGAAAATCTTAGCACTCCTATGATATCCTTGCCGTACATCACCCCTTATAAGCACTATCATTCTACCCTCTTCGAGCAGCCCGGTGTGCCGCGAATCGTTAAGCTCAACCAGGCCACCCTTGTACTGAAGCCCTCACGGGCCAGTGAAACTGTACACGACCATGCCATGCCACCCTTGTCATGAAGCCCTCATGGGCCTGTAAAACTGTATACGACCATGCCATGCCACCCTTGTCATGAAGCCCTCATGGGCCTGTAAAACTGTACACGACCATGCCATGCCACCCTTGTCATGAAGCCCTCGTGTGCTCGTGAGAAGCAAAACACAACCATACCACTCGTGTCATTCAGCTCAAGGGCGCCCGTGAGACACTGGCCCCAACCAGGCCACCCTTGTCATGCAGCCCTCGTGTGCTCGTGAAAACCAAAACACAACCAGACCAATCGTGTAATTCAGCTCCCGGGCGCCCGTGAGAAACCGGCCCCAACGCAAACACAAACCTGTCACTCGAGCTGTTCAGTTTCGCCTGTGCCCGTGAAACTCTAAGCCTAGTCATGCCACAGTAGAAATGCAGCCCCCGTTTGCCCGTGAGACGCTAATCTTAACATGCCCCTCATTTCATGCAGCCCCCGTGAGTTGCTAATCATAACAGGCCCCTCATTTCATGCAGCCCCGTGAGTTGCTAATCATAACAGTCCCCTCATTTCATGCAGCCCCCGTGAGTCGCTAATCATAACAGGCCCCTCATTTCATGCAGCCCCCGTTAGTCGCTAATCATAACAGGCCCCTCATTTCATGCAGCCCCCGTAAATCGCTAATCATAACAGGCCCCTCATTTCATGCAGCCCCGTGAGTCACTGATCATAACAGGCCCTTCATTTAATGCAGCCCCCGTGAGTCGCTAATCATAACAGGCCCCTCATTTCATGCAGCCCCATGAGTCGCTAATCATAACAGGCCCTTCATTTCATGCAGCTCTTGAGATGATATAGCCTTCAATATTTCCAGCCAACAATAATCCTGATTGTAGGACACGACACTCCTTTGCGACATGAGTTTTTCACTCCACTTGTGGCTGAAGCTCTCTCAATTCTGTTGAAGATATTTGGTCCATGCACTGAATCTTTACTTTGTTCAGGTTCGTATCCCTGAAACCGGACATAAACGCCGCTGATTTTACGAACTGGAAACGTCTACATCGTAACGTTCAGTTTCTGTAACAATCATGTTAATTGACTCAATAATTGAAGGGCTGAGAAGCCAAATGGGACAACAACATCAGCTGTTGTTAATAAATGAACCCGAATGCAGTTATGCAACTCTGCTTTTCAGCTGTTCAATTGCGTGACCAATTCTCTATTGTTCTATCAATGAACAGAAGGATGAGAAGCAAAATGGTATAACTACACAAGCTGTTGTTTTTTACTTTAACTCCAATGCAGTTATGCAACTCTATTCATCAGCCGTTCAATTGTGTGGCCAATTCTGTATTGTTCTATCAATGATGAACAAATTCCATCAGATAAATACGCTTTATTTCGGCTGGTGTCATGGAAAAGGCACTCATGAAGGCACTGACGTTGGCATCTGTGCAGCCATCTCGTTGTCGGTTTACTAACCACTGATCAATCATGGAGCTGCCGTTAGATTCAAGTTGAAGCTGAGCTTCATCGTCAATTCTATCATGCATACGAATACATCGATTACAGCCAGCTTACAGAAATACATAGCAAACAATTAAAACAATTTTATTAGTGCATGGGATAAGTTTAACAGGTAGGGTATAAGTTGTTTGTTGGTTTGCTCGCAGGAATATAACATTTTTATATAAAAGATGTTATAGTTGGAATAAATTTTTCTATTATTTTATGACAGCTTTGAAGATCGTTCTGGACATATTGTTCTTCCAATAAGATGGCAAAACAAAAGGAGGAATTCAGAACTGGCTTCATCATGTCATTGATGTATTCATTATATATCGTTACTCACGGAAGGTGAGCATCATTATTGATTGGCCACCCACCATGAATTTATGTTTTAAAATCTTCATTTCCACTCCCTCGTACTTGATATTGGCTGGTAAGTGTTATACAGTAACAATACATGGCCACCCAATGAAACTGTTTCCAACAGCTGCCGCTATCTTTTGACTGTATACGACTGTGTACGACCTGATATACTGCAACAACATTCTTAAACCCCACCATCTGCACTGGTATCAAGATCTTTAATCAACAAACCATTAACTATTGAAAAAGCAGTAATGGACCAGACAGCATTTGACGAGTTAACTATATGACTTGACACCCATTTGAGAATAAAACATTGACCAGACATCATTGACAAGACAAACATTGGCTAGACAACCATTGATCAGATAACGAATGACCGTGCAACCATTGACCAGAATACCATTACCCAGACAATCTTTGACCAGATGACCATTGACCAGATGACCATTGACCAGACAACCATTGACCAGACAACCATTAACCAGACAATTATTGCCCATATAACCATTGACCAGACCACCATTGACATGACAAGCATTAACCAGACAACTATTGATCAAACAATCATCGACGAGACAACCATTGACCAGACAACCATTGGCCAGACAACCAATGGTCAGGCATTCATTGGCCAGAAAACCATTAACCAGACACTCATTGACCAGACAATCATTGACCAGACAACCATTGACCAGACAACCATTAACCAGACAATCATTGTCCAGATAACCATTGACTAGATAACCATTGACCAAACCCATTGACCAGACAACCATTGACCACAAAGAACCGTTAACTTGACAAACATTGACCAGACAGACATTGACCAGACAACAGACGCTCATTGACCAGATACCCATTGACCAAACAACCTTTGACCAGACTACCATTGACCAAGCAACCATTGACTAGACAATTGTTGATCAAACCACTATTAAAGAGACAACCATTCACCAGATAACCATTGACCAGACAACCGATGACCAGACAACCATTGACAAGACAACCGTTGACCAGACAACCATTGACCAGGGATGTTTTCCCAAACTGTTTACAATCACCACCAGGTGAAATGCATCCAATCGTCTTCAAGCGACCGGCCGCCAATCAACAGCACTCAACCAGCTCCCAATCGCCCCCAGGTGACGTACCCTCAATAGCCACCGATCAACCAGCTCCCAGTCACCCCCAGGCGACGTACCCTCAATAGCCACCGATCAACAAGCTCCCAATCGACTCCTGGAGGCCTGTTCCTAATCACACTTATTCAATCACCTAAAAATTGACGTCAGGCAACATGCTCCACATAGCAACAAGTCAACCGGCACCCAATCGACACAGGACAACCTGCTGAAAAAAAAACTTGCTGTCTGCTCCCCGTTGCCACCAGTTAACCTGCTTCCATTCACCACCAGGCATTCTGCTTCCAATCGCCTCTAGGGGCCTTCTTCCATCGTTACCAGGTTGAGTGAGTTCAATCGCTATCTGGCGGGCTGCTCCCAATCGTCAAGTGGCCTGCCTCCAATCGCTAGCAGGTGACCAGCTCACAATAGGCGGTTTGCTCCCAATCGCTACGAGGAGACCAGCTCAAAATCGTAACAAAGCGGCCTGCTACCAATCGCCCCTGACAAGACAATCAGCTGATCGAACGCCCTAATCTGTTTCAAAATAAAGTTTTTCTTAAAGAGCTTCCGCACGCAACTTGTGTTGACGAACAATGAAAAAGTGTCGAGTGTTGGACAACAGGAACAAATTGAAAAACTTGGCAGCTCATGTCAACTGATCTCAAGAGTTGGGAAGAAGTTTTCAATGCGGATGGAGACGAATTGTTTCCGTGATATAAAGAAATCTAAACTTCATTGAAGTCTTGGTCAATTCTGTATATCGGGGAATTTTCATTTACTTATTCGCCAAGCATCGATGATAAAATAAATAAGAAAGTCATTACACGCAGTACGTCATTTAAAGGAATAACAATGTTTTACAGCGTAAATGGTAAGTGTGAACCTGCTAGTTGGTGTTCAAAAGTCACATCCAACTCCAAAAACAAACAAAACTATGAGTCGATACCGGCAACGGGAATTGTTATTTGCATGCATGTCTCATTAGAAATAATTCATGTCATTAATTCACGTCAGGACCTCTGGCAGGCCTTGTCCGGTGTGTTTTTGTTTGATAGGCGTCGTTCTTTTTCTGCGCGTGACAACAGAGAGACTGCGCTGGAATTGAATTTCTTTTCATGAGCTTCTCTTCCTGTATGTCATCTGAGGAAACATAAAAAATTGGTATGTTCTTCTTAACCGGCTTCAGAAACGATTTTGTCTTAATCACACGATCATGAATTTTACAGTACATAAACGACTGTGATTGATAGTCCAACTAATGTTAAAAAACGCGAATGAAGGCGACAATAATCATTAGATGAAGGGATAGGGAAGTGACACAGAGTTTTATACATATTTGGCTGAACGATCAATGCTACCATAGAGTGGCAGAACAGGATGGCCTAGCGAGGGTAAGGAGGGTGAAGGCTTAAAGACAATCGAAGGAGTTTATGCAAAACTGCCAACTTTGTAAAGGGAGGTTGAATGACTGGACTAGTAACTCGTTAATTCGATAGGGTTATAATCAACTAATTTTATTTGATCTATCGTTTCATCAGAAGGTACAAAACAGGTTTACAGTCGCCGCTGCTAATATAGTTCAACGACGGTGTCTCCTAACCCGACGTTTAACATTATTCATTTGAGTTATGCATCATTCCTAACCGACAACAATAAACAGTGCCGCGTCGACTCCAACTTGCGGCTCAAAACGTTATTGCACAAAACCAGGAAATTAGTAGAATAGGAATTAGAAAGCGGGCATGCGGTTAGTGCGAGACACAATAATAAGCATGAAGGGGGTGATATTTCTTTTGGTAGCCTTCTGTTGCTCACACCGCACAGCTTCTCCCTCCCTGAAAGGAAAACAAAACCCACAAGTCAGTTAACGGCTGTCGAAGATCGATTGGTATTATTTATATATCGCGGATCGAGTTCAGCATCTCAATGTATGTTAAAGTGATTACGTTTGTTCTGTGAACTCTTGCATCTTAGTGTTAGGTCGCTACTCAGACACACCACCCACCCTTTAGGTTTTCCGGTCCTTTGACGGACTATGCGAACCCCTTTCGTTTGATTTGACGGCAATCCAGGCCTAGATATGATTGTTGTAGTTAATTTTTCTGCTGATGTGCTGTCCACTGTAGTTAATGTTTCTGATGATGTGATGTCCTGTACTTTGGCCGCTTTGTAGTTACTTTATATTTAGAGTTTACTGAATTGGAAGTCCCACTTTTGACGTCTCACTTATTTTTCTCTAGCCGTGTTACCGGCACGTTTCCCGACGCTTAGTTTTGGTGCTCGTTAGTAACAACAGAGCTGCTCCAGTTTTCGTCCCACTTATTTTGCCTAATGCGTATCATTCCCCCCAACACGTCTCATTACAAGCACAGGGTCAGCCTATCTGAACGCCCAAACGGTTGACATCCTCGCTTGTTCCACAAGCCTTATAATCTTGTTCTATAGTGCAAATGAATGTGTTGAACAAAAACATGAATTTACGACTCAGTGGAATGTAGTATGACTGGCTGTCCCGGAGAACAATTATACCACAGAATTACTGTAACAACACATGTTCATTTTGGAACATTGATAGTTAATCGGCATGGTACAAT